>PVJI01032550.1:0-12115 GCA_004026765.1 Micronycteris hirsuta
TTTTGAATTGGTTTTTCAGGGTTCTTAGGGTATAATCCCAGTAGTGGAATTGCTGGGTCAAAAGGCAGTTCCATTTTTAGTTTTCTGAGATAATTCCATACTGTTTTCCACAGTGGCTGCACCAGTCTGCATTCCCACCAACAGTGCATAAGGGTTTCCTTCTCTCCGCATCCCCTCCAATATTTGTTTGTTGCTTTGTTTGATGGACATTCTGACCGGTGTGAGGTGGCGTCTCATTGTGGTTTTAATTGCATCTGCCTGATATCTAGTGACATTGAGCATCTTTTCATATGTCTCTGGGCCCTCTGTATGTCCTCCTTGGAGAAGTGTCTGTTCAACTCTTTTGCCCATTTTTTTAATTGGGTTTTTCGTCTTCCTGGAGTGGAGTCGTATGAGTTCTTTATATATTTTGGAGATCAAACCCTTGTCTGAGGTATCATTGGCAAATATGTTTTCCCATATGGTTGGTTCTCTTTTTATTTTAATACTGTTTTCTTTAGCCCCACAGAAGCTCTTTATTTTGATAAGGTCATCTTTTAATGCTGAAGTGCTGAAAGAGTCAGTTCTGGACGCTTGCCTTGCTCTTTTAGTGTTCTCACTGAGCTCTGTGTCTTTAAAATACCATCAGTAGGGTGACAGCCTCAGACTGTATAACCACAGCCCAGAGCTCTATCCATACTCCAGTCTACTTATATGCTCCACAGGCTACTGAACATCTCTACTTGGATGTCAAATAGACCTTTAAAATCTCTAAAAATGAACTCCTGGTTTTTGCTGGCAAATTTGTAGTGCTTGCTGATTTTCACATTTCAGTTAATGGCAACTGATCATTATTATTGTTTAAAAGAAAATAAAAAATGTTGATGCCTTAATTGGTTTCTTCCTCTCACACCAGACATAAGGAAGTATGCCAGTTCTATCTTCAAAATGTGCATACAATTCAACACATCCATTAATACTACACTCATTTGGGTCAACATCATAGTTCACCTGGGATACTGCAATCATTTCATAATTGATTTATTTCTTTCAGCCTGTGCCTTCCCTATACAATCTATACTTAGTACACTGGCCAGAATGATCTGTTTGAAATGTAAGCCAGATAATGTCACTCATTTACCTAATATCTTGTGATAGCTTGACATTTTACTCAGAATAAGTCATTTAAATCCAATTTAATTGATTCTCTTCGGTGACCATCTATTATATCTCTCACTCAGTCCAGATCAGTCACACTGAATTTTGCTTCTTCTTAAACCCAGAAAAGAATGTTCTCATCTTGCTGTGTCCCCTTTATCTGGAATACTAATCTCCTGAATATCGTGTAGACTGTCTCCCTCCCTGGTCCCTTTAATCTCCCTTTACCATCTTTTCCATGAAGCCTGCCATGACCTCCTTATACTACATTCCCCCCCATTCCCTCCCACAGCACCTCTGTGATCTTTTATTCTACTTTGTCTTTTTTTTTATCCTCCTTCTAGTATACAACATGTTTTACTTTTTATACTTGGTATTTATTTTCTACTATCCTGCTAGAATGTAAGCTCCTTAAAGGCAATGAAAGTGGTTCATTTTGGTCATCAGCTAGTATTCCTCATTTTTCACCAGCAGCATATATTCTCTAGATGGAGCATTCTAACCAGCTAGATTTCCTCCTTTCCTCTGAAAGTGAATTTGCCTACTAGTGCAGGTTCAGCTGACCTGATGAATAGGACCAATTATCACATGTGAGCCCTGGATAGACTAAACTTTCACATAACCCACTTTCCTGAAAATCTCCACTCCAACTCTTAACACATGCCAGTGTCATTGAGAGTAGCAGCAAAGTTTGGATATCTATTATCATTAATTATATCATTACAGTTTTAAATGTGCGAATGCCCCTTGGTAATGATGTACGCTTTCCATGTGCAGTTACATTTTATAATAAATTCACACTTAGAATTTAATAGTGATAGTCATGTGTATGACCCATATATAAAAACATCTTATTACTGAAGCTTCTTATGTTAACTTTAATATCTTCATTTTTATTACAATAAGTATACTTTTTGGATAAAATGTTAAAAAAATTAATGATGAACTCGGGCTGCCCACACAAAGAGATATTTAATGAAATGAGTAGCAGCTGAAAATCATATCTTATTCAAGAGTACACTAAATAATGTACTAAAAAGAGTTTTTCCTTGAAAACTTTGGATTTTAAAGTAGGTAGAATTTCCACATAATTGGAAAATTCAGAAACTTCAACAATGCACTAATTTTAGTTTTTGAATACTAAAATTTATGTTTATGGTTTACTAAGTGTTAGAAGCCTTACTTTTTCATAAAATGAAAGGCTATACAATTGTATCACTGTACTATAAGAACTGAATAAGGAATTATGCTTGAAATCAATTTGTGGCCCATTTGCAAGGGCCCTAAAAATATGATAATCAATGTTATCGAGCAATAGGTAAAAGCTTCCTTCCACTGAAACATCATTGGGTGTCAGTCACAGCGTAACAAACTACATCAGCTGGTAGAAATGCAGAGACAGGCTGCGTGGTTGTACATGATTTCTGGAACTGTGCCCCTTCAGCTTACGTCAGAATTCTGGCACTCTGTAACTATGTATAGTTGAGAACCAGAGATGTAGAATTTTGAGGAAGAAAACATAAAAGTGACCTGAAGAAAACAACTTTATATTCCTTACCTACTTTAATTGGAAATGTAGTCCAATTGAATAGGAATAGAGATATTAACCCCATCCTACAGGGGAGGGAATATAATATTTGGAAAGAGTAAATGGCTCAGTTTTGCTGACCTGGAAATAAGTGGAGTCATGACATAAAACTAACATCCAGTACTTTTCCTTACAACCCAAGGCTCTCTGTCCTCTGCCACAAAATTAGAAAGTTAGACTAGATGATTTCTCAAGTCTCCTTGTGGTGAAAAGCTGTTTCTCTCATTCTTATCGCAGAGATATGAAGGAGGCCATAGTTTGGAAAGATGGGTAAATATTGGTAGTGGCAAAAAGAGGAGGACTTTCTGCATGTTCATATGACCCAAATTGTATAATTTCTATTCAAAAAGTTGTTTGGAGTTCTGTATCTATTACGCATGTCATTCAATCACATGTCTTTTGCATCTAAAGATAAAACTAGATGCAACAGAATAAAATGCTTTTATTAATTTTTCTTCTTTTCTTGGAGATATTAAATCTAAAGGATAGCTACCTTTTAAGGAATAATAAAAGAATATATTCAACAATTTCTAAATTAAAGCCCAATTAATTATAGTAGGATACTCATTCAAGATTGAACTACTTATTATCCTGTTTCTTGACATTGATTTTCTTCCTGCAGTAGGCTGACTGTCTTAAATGTGTATCACTAGCTAAAAGAGAAATAAGAAAAAAATTAAGGTCACACAAAAAAAGAAGGTCATACTCATATTTTTTTCAGAATATATATCTATTTTGAGAAAGAAATCAAAGTCAGGGTGAATTCATTGCCTATGCTCACAGATTGATACTAGTATTTTCTGACTGGTGCATTTGTAGAAACTATAAACATCAGTCTTTAAAGATTATACTTAAAGCCCAGATGATCATACTCACCATATTATCAATAAATTACCAGAAAAGATCTTTGGTCAATGAGATTAAATATTACTCCCAGCCCTAGTATCTAAGTTTTCTGACTCCCAGATGAATTTTCTTTCTAGATTGTCATTGTGATTGCTATTCTTTTTCTTAAAGATTTTTATTTATGTATTTTTTTTTTATTTTTAGAGAGGGAAAGGGAGGGGGAGGAGAGGGAGAGAAACATCAATGTGTGGTTGCCTCTTGTGTAACCCCCTACTGGGGACCTGGCCCACATACCAAGAATGTGCCCTGACTGGGAATTGAACCTGCAACCCTTTGATTCACAGGCTGGTGCTCAATCCACCGAGCCACACCAGCCAGGGCTGTGATCACTATTCTTAATATAGGAAAAGAATATTTAAATTTTCAGAGAATCATTTGTCAAGTAACTATAATATACTCTTTTATAAGAAAGCTTATCAACATTGGAAATATTATACCTTCTTTAGACTAATTAAGAAATCTACATCTCAGCCAATTGACTTATAACTTAGATGACACAAAAAGACAAGTAATCACCATGATTTTTCCTTTTTCTTTTTTGGAACTTGCTCACTAATGAAAATATTTAACTTAGTTGAAAAGCAAAATAAAACAAAACACAATAAAAACCTTCATAGCAGTAAGTTAAATAAGCATGTACTTTCCTTGAACCCAAGTAGAATGTTGTATTCGTATCAGAATTCTAAGTACGTGCCAATTGCATTAGGGTAGCACTAGACTATTCCATGGCTCTTAGTCAAACACTGTGCAATTTAGTATACACACAGCTTGCTTTATATTTCCAAGACTGAGTTCAAATTAGGTTGAGATTTTATTTGGATTAGATATTTTCATATCTTTATTTCTATCAATATTAAATAATCTTTCCATTTCATATTTTAAATTCTTAATTACTTTTAGCATCCTCATATGTTGAGAAAGCTAATGTATCCCCACTATATTTCTAGGGTCCTTTTTGTCTATTAAATCTCAATGAAACTCAAAATATCTTTGCTTAAATAATCTGGTAAAACTATTTATAATAATAAATTAGATGGAAAGATATACCTCTATGTAAGAATAGGAAAAACACAATTTCATATACTCCACAGCATGACATAGGAAATGATTTGTTTATTTAAAGTGTATTAGTATTTCAGAAATAGTTTTAGGGAGCAGCCTGTCATATAGTAAATACTCAACAAAATGTTAACTATTCTGATCGTGCCTGTACTCTGAGACAGCCAACTTTCCAAACCCATTCATGTCTTAGGAATTATATTCAATAGATTTGTTTCATTGTCCTCATTTCCTGTGGTTACTATAAAGGGAGGGATAAGGAGACACAAAATCTTAAGGTCACTAAAGGGATAAAGATTTCATTACATAGGCTATTGACAAGTATCACCTATTCCCAAAGAATTTTCAACAATTCCCAGTCAGAGTAATAGTTTCAGTTTTCAGTTTCTTTTCTCTTGTGGCCAGTAGTATAGAGTGTGCTTGGTTCTGTTTCATTGATATGATTTAAGCTTCATGAGATCAATGCGTATACGTTATATTTTTGCCTACCCCCAAATTTAATACAACTCCATAGAATTTTTGGCATGGAAAATAATGTATTTAATTTAATGGCTTTTCAATGAAACTCTAGAACTAATTGTTTTGTAAACAGCAAAATAAAATAGTACAGTCTTGTTCCATTTAATTGTTTTTCTTTCCTTCAGAAAGACAAAATATCCGGTACCACATACAAATATTAGCAAGGAAAGTGTTAGTTGCTTGGGGGCTTTTGGAATAAATAGGGCCTTCTCTTATCTTTGGGAGTCTTCATTTAATTAGCAACAGCAATTGCTATTTTATAAATGTCTTCAATATACAGTGTCTTTCCTCAGTATCCTGGGCTAATATGGTAAAAATGCACATCTCCAAGTCCTACCATTCATAATACCAAATATAAACACAAGATAAAATAATAAAAATATAGGTACTTAACAGAAGTTTAAAAAACAAGCACACAAAAACTCCTTCGACCACCAAGTATCCAAACAGAGAGACATCGGGTGGGGCAGAAGACACCCACGAGCAAAGGGTGCCAAGTACAAATTTAGTGGCTGGGGCCTGGTCTGGAATGTATCAAGGGCAAAAGGCAGAGTCTTGGGCCACGTTAGAGCTGGCATACCATAAATTAGTTTTTGTATAAAATACAGATTCTTAAAAAACTTCTCAACCAATGAAAAGATGATGAGAAATTCTCCATTTTTCAGCCTGCAGAACCCCTCAGAAACAGTACTTGCAAGGGAGGGTGAGGTGGAGTACTGCAAACCACAGAACTGCCACGTGGCTGAGTCATGTTCAAATTCATACTTCTCATGAAGTGTAAGATCCAAACAAAAAGACGATATTAATTTAGGTGATATTTAAATACTGATTATTATTAAATAATACTATTAAAAATTATCACTATGGCTCCAATTAAAAGCAAATGACCCATGACCCATGGAATGTCTCTTTCACTGACAGGCAAACATAAAGCCACCTGGGGAAAGTCCTCAGTAAAAAATTATATACACCTAAGGAAACACTGCTTGATCAACTAAAAGTTTCATCTTTTGAAGGTTCATCACTTATTTTGCTTCTCATAATCAAAACTCTTCAAAAATTTTCCTTAATAATGGACAAATATAGTGTTAAACAGAGTTAAAAAGCCTCCAAATTTACAAAGTGTATCTTTGCTAAACTACAACTGCTAAATTTTGTTTCTTAATAAAAAAAAATAATTCACTTAATTAATTTTGTCTCATCTTGTTCCCAAAGCAGACATGAGGTAAATATAATCGTATCCAGAGTATTGTTTCCAATCACTTTTGAAGACTATAAAGAATTTAAAAGGATTTTTACAATCAATACATGACTATATTTGAAACATTGTAGTTTTTAACTAAATAAAACATACTTTGAAATTGATCTTCTCTAATGAAACCATAGCATTAAAAATATGTGTATTTAGATTACACATTTCCCTTAGCATAATGCCTTCTGAGTTCATCCATGTCATTGCAAATGGTGCGATTTCTTTCTTTTTCTAGAGCTGAAAAACATTTCATTATGTGTGTGTGTATGTGTCTGTAGATCATATTTCCTTTACCCATTCACCTGTCAGTGGACACTTATGTTATTTCTATACCATGGCTGTTGTGATAGTGCTGTAATGAACTTGGCAATACAGATATGTCTTTGAGATCATGGTTTTCTTTCATTTGGATATATACTAAGAAGTGGGACTTTTGGATCATGTAGAAAGGTTTGCTGTTCTCAACATTCTCTCTAGCATTTGTTTATCTCTTGTCTTTGTGATAATAGACTTCATAACAGGAATGAAAAGGTGTGAATTGATATCTTATTGTGGTTTTAATTGCATTTTCCTAATGATTAGTTCATGGAGCACCTTTTCATGTACCTGTTGGACATTGGGATGTCTTCTTTGGAAAAATGTTTAGGCCCTTCGCCTATTTTTTATTTTGTTTTCAACTGAGTTGTAAGAGTTCTAGGTGAGAGGGGACCCCCCCAAAAAATAGAATTTATTTATAAAAAATTAAGTACTTATTCTTACATATTTAAACTTCAGTCACCTTTAAAGTACTCTCCATTTGATGCAAGACACCTATCAAGACAATTTTTTCACCACTCAAAGCAGTTTTTGAACTTGTTGATTTTGATGCCTTTTAGTGCTTCTGCCATTTTTTGTTTCACCTCTTCCACATCAGCAAAACGTTTCCCTTTGAAGACTTTGTTTATCCTGAAAACAAACGAACAAAAATAAGTCACTTGGGGCGAGAATGGGTAAATAGGGAGAGTGGGGCATGTGGGTCATGCTGTTTTGGGTCAAAAACTGCTGAACACTAGGTACAGTGTGGGCAGGTGTGCTTGTAACTCATCCATCATGAAATAGGCAAACACGTTAAAAGAGTCTTCAAAAAAAATTCACTGAGGCCGAACATAGCCTCTCACAACAACACCAGCTGGTACTCTGACACAGATGGGTTCCTAGAAAACTCACCTAGCAGGAGAAGCCTGCACTAAAAGATACCTGTCCTCCAGAAGATAATTCCAGCTTTTTTGGGCCCTCCCTCATTTCTATATCTATTCTGGCAATGCTACCATTGTTCCATGTATTTTAGAATCCTTTTTTTAGTTGACTTCAGAATACCCACCACCTGACTTTAGAATTTCTATTATGTAATGATGGGTAAAGGACAAGCTTTCCTGCTCAATGCCTCCCCATTTTATTCAGCTCAGGATTTTTGTTGTTCATGTTGTTTGTTTGTTTTCCCTCCATATCTGCTTCACCATTATTTGTGCCTATTTTAATTGGTTATTTTGATTAAAGCTGCTTGGCTCAACATAATCAGGAAGATAATGTATTTGATAATGTAAATTAAGAATCTCCTTCAAATTAATTGTAAGTCTTACTATGTTTCATTTGTATATTTGCAGCCTACTCAAGAGCAATATGTGAAGCAAGTCAATATCATGCATGTAGTTGGCTGATTGCTGTTACTCTGAAATCTATGAATTTGAGAACTGCCTTTAGATGTAGTCATTAACATGCCATCCATCACTCGAAATGACTGAGCTACAGGCACAGCACTAATAGGATATTTGTGTTGTGTTGCTTTTAATGGTCGTGGTGAATTTGGGATGACCCATTCCCACCCTGCAGTCTAGTTTTTCCTGTAACTGATGGGCTGTATCTGTCATGGCAGTTTTAGATATTATCCTCCATCTCAACTGAAGAAAAATGTGGCAACAAAATCTAGAATGTTGGCTTAATTTACTAGACCCACACAACATAAATTTATTATAAAACTACTGTCTAATCAAAAAGTTGGGAATTATCTGGATTGCTTTGTAACCAGAGTATATTTTACTGGCATTCTATATATACTATCAATATTACACAAATAACATGTAGTTAATGATGTAAAATTAAAATGCCAAAACAATAAGGAATAATATAGAAAAATACCAGTTTCACAAAATATGTTATTATACTGGTTAAGAAGCAATTGTCTCAGATTCAATACTTTTGTCTCTCATTCTTCTGCCCTTTTTTTTGTAAGTTGGGGCTTCAATTTTCTTTTATTGAGATAAACATATGACAGCGAATGTATGATAGGAAAAGACAACAAGGGACATTATATTTTCCTTTTGCTTGTTGACCCTCCGAGCACAGGAATGGCCCTTTATGCCTGCAGCTGTTCCTTGCAGCCCCCGGCTTCCTAGGGTTCCAGAACCAATTGCAGTCAATTCTCACAGCCAGGCAGAACCTGCCTCCCAGCAGACCAGACACCAGTCTGTGTCTAGGAGGGACCTCCTCCTTTAAGATTCTGGATTCCACCATCCCCTTCCTTCTCCAACTGATTGGATAGTTTCTCTTCCCTACTCATTACTACTTTATTATTTCAATATTTCTTTTTATTTAAATCTTTTAAACATCTGTTTAACCAGTCTCCTATGAGAGCACCTGCTGTCTGTTGACATAGATAATGAGTCTCTATTTTCCTGATCCTTAGGATGGACTATCATAAGAGTAAGTTACTTTTCTGGGTATTAGACAATTCCAACAGAAAAAATGCCTAGAAGTTCTCAAACTATACTCTACCCTTGAAATACTAACCAACAGTTCACTGTCCTGTCAGTTTATACCAATTACTTTCTTCTTTTGTAACAAGAATTTTTTAAGTGCTTGAGACATGTAAAGTGTGAGCTTAAATGGCTATGGTAGGCATCTGTTTTCAGTTTTGATGTTTTTATTTTTGGTCTGATCTTCGATCTTTTCACAAATTAAAAATATGGCTTAACTTGTCTTTATTGACACACAGAGAAATTACTAGTGTCCCACTAACTTTATTCATTTGTTTATATATTCATTTAACAGATATGTATTGAATTTGCTCCATATGGTCGGCCCTGTGGTATATATTAGGGAGGAAGAGTTAAAAAGAATTCTGTTGTCAAGGGCAACTATAGCAGTACTGTACAGCGTGATAAACTCTATTTCCTTTTTTATATTTGCAAGCTAGGAATGCTATAAAGATATAGATTAAGGAAATCTAGTTAGCCTAGGAAGAAGAAAAAAAATTATAAGCTGTGATAAAAGAATAGAAAAAAAGAAGAGGAAAACCAACCCAATTAAAAGGAACAAAATGTCTGAAAATTTGCTTTTTATGATAAAAGATTTGTGAGGAAAATATGTAAGATCAGGTCATAGGCAATATCCATTAACCTAAACTTCATTTTGTGCTTGATATCATGTTGAAAAATGAATCAGTGTTTAAAACATGATTAAGTTAAAGACCATCTAGATCTATTTTCCCTCTCTGTGGTGCCAGGTAAACGACTTAGAATAATTAATCCCTTAATTAAAAAAGTACTCAACAATTAAAAATTAGCAGTAATTTACACATTATGAATGCATTACTAAATAACCTTTCCCCAAAACATTCACTAAGGTTATGATCCTTTAATATAAACTTGTTACGCAACCAATAGTATTTCTAGATGTATGAAAATCTGCTGATAGCTAATTGGGGCTATATATATTACAAATATGAATAATGGTTTATATTTGAAATGTATAATATGGGATATCATTTTATTTTATTTTAGTAACAGCTACCAACATTGTTTTAATTGTTTTACTGAATCTCAACAGGATCAAGCAGTGGAAAATTTGCCAATAGTAATATCCTGGTTTAACCCAATAATCATTCAAACACTGCTAGTTTAAAACTGAATTTTAAAGACTGAAGTTTGTAGTGATTTTTGTTCTAAGTTAAACTTCACTGTAAACCTTGCCAGGCTCAGTAATCATCGTTCACTATGTTTAATCTTCCATAATAAGCACTAATCTTTTTCAGTGATTTTTAAATGCCAGTTCTCAGTACCCTGCCCCCTCCATCTCTATCACCGCTCTCCTTGTATCTCTATCTCTGGTATACCGGGTCTGGCAGAAGTAAGGCCTGCTTGAGTGTGGTTGGTAAGGTAATAATATGGCTGTAATAATTTAAAGCTTTAAATTTGAACATTTCACCTAAAATGTCATACGATGTGCTTGAATGTGATATTGTTATGTTACAGAATTACATGCTTATGATTTTGTAATGAAAGATTTTGTAATGAAAAGGGGCAATATTTGTGCCAGACCCTGTATTTCCTTTGCTGATCAAATGTCGGCTTCTCCCAATGCTAGTTTTGATAGTACAGAAGGAAGGAGCCTTCCTTGTTTTCATCAAGTAGGATTAGGAAATGCTTGCTTATTTTTACCAAAATCCTCAAGAAACATTTCCCTGGTCTCTTGCTGGTCCAAATAGTTTAATATTTGTCAAACTGGGTGCCAGTCACTGGAAAAGATAATGGATTTAGGCTATCGCAATTGATTTAGCTAATCGCCTAAGAGGGAATAAATAGTGCATATCAATCACAATACTTACTATGAACAAATATTTTATTTAAATGAAACTCAAGTGTTCAGACTTTGAGTAATCATAACTCTTTATCTCACACTCTCATTTAGCCTGTAACTTATCCAGTTCTGGTGTATATACAGATGGATGGATGGATGGATGGATGGATGGATGGATGGATAGAAGGGGAGACAGGGAGAGGAGGGAAGTGACAAGGGAGGGAGACTGGAAGAGAGGGAGAGGGAGATAGAGAACAGGAGTATGAGGGAGATGGATAGAGAATATTTTTAGTCTTAAAATAAAAAAAAAGAATTGTTTCATGAATTTAGAATAACTTAGGACTCAGAGTTGAGGCTCTAGCTTTGGTACCTAGGGAAAGATACTTATCTACTAATCAGAGAAGCTAATTCAAAGAGATCTTTTAAGAATTTGAATGAGATAATTTATTTAAAACCATAATCCATTATCTCACTACCGAGACATAATCATGGTGTATTATCTGTGGTCTTCTGCTTTCTCTACTCCCAGACATACGAATATATAGTGAGAAAAAAATGTTTCCTTTTGGTGTGCTAGTTCTCAGAACACACTGTCAGAAAAGGTACAAAAATGTCATCAGTGATTTGGGGCATATGTGAAAACCCAATGTTCATCTATCTCAGTTGTTGTCTAAAATAGCTTCCCCAAATAGCTCTCCTTCTTTCTACCTTTTTCTTTTTGCATCTGTCCTCACACCCTTCCTGTTTTTCTCTTCTTTTAAGAACTTTCAAACTACCCAAGGCCCCACTTATCCAGACTACTCTACTCATAATAAGAGTGCCCTAATCTAGGGGAACATAATCAATAAAAGCAGAAAGCAAGCAAATCATAACCAAAGACATTGAAATTAAGAACAGTCTGAAAGTGGCCAGGGGGGAGGGGAGAGGGGACAATGGGGAGAAGGGTTTTCAGGAACCACTATGGAGGACACATGGACAGAGCCAAGGGGGAAGAGGGAGGCGGGGGAGGGAGGTGGGGTTGGAGGGGGAGGGGGAGGGGA
>PVJI01032551.1:0-12105 GCA_004026765.1 Micronycteris hirsuta
AAAAAAAAGAAAAAAAAACATTATAACATTTTGCCTTTTATTAATGCAACTTGGTTTGTATCCTAGTTTAATTTATTATTTTTGAGAGACAACCAGTATATGCCTCTTGAAATTCTGCTACTGTTGCTTTACATAATAATTATCTATCAGATAGAAATCAATTATAATACCTGAGAATCTGAGAACTCTAGAGATGAAAGTGTAAGGTCGTTGGGTTTTCATATGTTAAATTATCTGTAAGTTCAATTATATGATAAGATTAAATGAATATATATTTTGATGAACAGAAATGATTGAGAGTTCACTATGTGCAAGTACTGCCCTAACACTAAAACAGACAAACAAAAAAACCCTCACAAATTAGAGAGCAAAGTGTTTTTAAGCAGTTTAAAATATGAGACAGTTCATATATGGTGGTTAAATTTAATGGTATTCACAACAATTTGAATTTGAATTGAATATGAGCTAGTGACATATAGTTTACTTCACAAAAATCTTTCCATTGAGGAATCATAAAAACAACATTAGCTATACAAAGTTCCAATATCTGTAAAAGTAAGAAATTTTATTTAAATACTTCTTAAGATGAGGAATATTTAGATGTAACCATAGAATTATGTATGGGGTCACTAGGGAAAATTCATATACAGTTTCTTTCAATTCATGCACATCTTCTTGTGAAAGGATGAAGCTGAAGAAAGAAAACTCACTTCTGCATTCCAACAGTTAGGACTATTTCACTTTTTTTTTTTTTTTAATATGAAGCATGATCCCCTTACTACCATTTTTTTAAAGATTTTATTTATTTTTAGAGAGAGGGGAAGGGAGGGAGAAAGAGAGGGAGAGAAACAGCAATGTATGGTTGCCTCTCACATGGCCCTCACTGGGGACCTGGCCCACAACCCAGGCATGTGCCCTGACTGGGAATTGAACTGGGACCCTTTGGTTCCCAGCCCGTGCTCAATCCACTGAGCTACACCAGCCAGGGCAGGACTATTTCACTTTTATTTGGCTTATTTATATTTTTTCTTAAACCAGTTATTACTCAACCTATCCAATGAATATTATAGCAAAAGTTATTTAAGACAAGTGTTTCATTTCTTAAGAAGTCAAGCCTAAAAGAGAATACGTTTGGCCTAGAAGAACAATGGATAGGAATCACTTGCTAAAATTTTTAATCAGAGTTTGTTGAAAACTATTGTTTGATATGTTTGAAATATACCCTCATAAATATAATAACAAATAATGTGAATTAACAGAAGTTATCGTTACCTGTTAATAATCTGTCCCTCAAGGGAGACCAGCATACTTCCTCTTAAGTGAATCAAATGTTACAATTGAGGACTATAAAATATCAAATGGATAAATAGAAGATATATACAGTATTATACTTCTAACTTACAAAACATGGATTATTTAGTCATATTCTCATTTAAAGAGAAACAGGAACAATATTGCCATACAGCAGCTATGAAGGCATCCTACAATGCAAAGAATAAAAAGCATAATACTAAGGATACAAAGAAAAAATGTAGTTTAAATAAAGAAAATCTATAAGGCATAGAAGTTAATTTTAGAAAATAGTACTTTATGATCAATAATATTAAAAATTAACAACTCACTTTAAAAATGAGATTAAAATAGGAAGCAGACTAAACAATGGAGACTGCAATTTTCCTGAATAAAAATATAATCTAAATTGACTTGTAAATAGGGTCCATCAAGTGCGAGGTAAAACTTACAGAGAGATTCATCACCATGTTTATTAAGACAAAAGTTTTGAATTTTACGTTTAAAGAATAAATTTCACACACATTTGGGCAATACAAAAATTGACATTCTATGCACAAAACATATAGCTAGTCACACACTTCTTTACAATGTAACAGCTACTAATCTATGTGAGCAATGTATAGAGTTCTGAGAACAAAACAATTGTTACATATTCTATACCAATTCAAGTTGTTAGTTTTTTCTTTTTTCTTTTTGAAGGAAATATAATCAACATAAAAATTCAAAGATTCAGGACATATATATCACACAGGTCAATTCTTTTATTCTTTTTATTTTAAATGAATAAGCAAGTATATAACATAAAAATTTTAAAATAATATTGTAGACACAATTATTGTTTACTTGAAACAAATGTTATACATTGCCATGTATGTGAGCAAAATCTATAAAATTAATTTCAAATTTTATCATCAGTTCTACCTTTTCTAGCTAACCTCACTGGCATTAGTTTGTGTTAGTCACATGAGTTTATTTATAACAAAAAATATGCAGTTTTGTTTTGCGTGATTTACAATTTTATTTAACTATTATTAATGTATGTATTACTTTGGAATTTCAATTTCTTAACTTTATATATTTTATCCATAATGATTTATGTAGAAGTATTCATTAATTTTAATTCTGCATATTATAGTTCATTAGTTTTTCTATGGAGGAAGAATTGTTTTTTATATTTTTTCAAAACAAAACAGTCACTACAATAAATAATCCTTTCTACTAATTTCCCAGTAGGCATATACAACAAGGTATCTCAGATATAAAGTTAGAAATTTAATTTTTGGAGTGATACAATATGAACATTTGTCATGCAGTGTTGTCACTGGACTGGCTCTGCGCCAGGGGCTGGCCCTGCCCCAGCACAGTCCAAGTCCTCCAGGCGTTTGACTGTGCAGGGAAGAATTCAAGAACAAGCTGAAGTGAAACAAAAGCAAATTTTATTCAGGTAAGAGAAAAAGAGGATAGGATGTGCCACTCTGAAAGGTGGGAAAGTACATGTCTGACTGGATTCAGGCAAATTTGTTAGTTAGTTCTACACCAGGTCAGTCAGTTCTTTGGATTTTATGTGTTTCTAAGGGTAGGTTGTTTCTGAACTTTGTGGTCTCTAATTCTGACTCTGATTTCTAGTTAGAAGGACCTTATTCACTGATCTATTCTGGAAGTGTCTTGGTATTCACCCCACTCTCTCCCCCGCTTCTACTTGTGGTGCCATTTTTAATTATAATCATGGTATACAACGAGCTTTGGGGTTGGTCTCTGGTGATTTTTTTTTTTCCACCTTGGATTGACCTGATTATGGCCAGTCCTTGTTGACTTCTATGACCACCCATGTGAGTCTCCTGACATAAGCTCTTTTCCCCTTGATCATGAGTGGAGGCGAAAAGTTTTAATTAGTTTTCTAATGAGAAAACTCAATATTTTACCACCCAATATGTCCACTCATACTTCCTCATTCCCTTGTCAGGAGTTTTCCTTAACTTCTTTCTATCCTGACTCAGTATGACTGATTTTTCATTGCAAAGTCTTTTTAGATACTTGCTCGTGCATCACAATTTCTTTTTATTTTGAGTATTTTTAAAGTTCAAAAAATATGTTTTCATTACTTGCTATTGATTAGTCTGATTGCATTGCAGAGGATTTATATTCTCTTTGAGATTAGTAATGTGGAAACATATATCGTATTCAGGTTGTTAATGATGTTTATGTTTTCTCTATCCATATTAATGTTTCTGCTTGATATACACTCTACACAAAATTTTTACTTCAATATTTTAAAATGTATCAGTATGATTGTGAATTTTTGTTATAATTCTGACAACTATTATCCTACATAAGCTAAAGCTATTTTGCTAGGTTCATCCAAGTTCATTTCCCTTCCGTTTGTTGTTAAAATGTTATCTTCTTTATCACGACTAATGCCCTTTGCTCTTATAATTAACTTTGATATTAACATAGCCATATATTGTCTTCATTATTTGTATATTATAATACACCATATATTATAATATATAATGATATAGGCTATATATTAATAATACAGTAATTAAATATATTATTAATTAATATATAGCCATATATTTTGTCTTCATTATTAATTTCCTGAAATTTATTCCCATCATTTGACATTCAAGCTCTCCTACATTTTACAAAAAATCTTAAATAACCTTTAGTGCAATTTAATTCCATTATAACATTCTAATAAGCACTGGAAATAGAAATGAATGATAGAAGTAAATAAGGAATAAACACAGTCTATTAAAATATTTTATTATTCCACTGATTTCAAAATGCAATTACAGATAAAATGGAAATCTTTCCAATTTTCCATTCACATGAACTTAACAAAATAAAAAATGTGTTCACTGTTGTATAAACAAAACAAGACAAAATAGAAACAAAAACCTACAAAAATTAGATGGCTTCAACAGATGTATTATATTATAATACTGGAGCTGAGAAGTTCAAATTCAATGTATCAACAGGGCCATACTCTCAAAAAGTTTTTTGAGGAGAATCTATTTCATACTTTTTTCATGGCTTCTGGTGTCATCTGTCAATCTTTGTATTTGTTAGTTGGTAGCTGCATAAATCTAATTTCTACTTCTTGCTTCCTATCACCTTCTCCTGTGTGGATGTCTTTTTCTCTTCCATTTGTTTAATAAATCTCTGCTTCACTCTTACAGGGACACGTGTCAGTGAATTTAAGGGCTCACCCAGATAATTGATTATCACATCGTCTCAAAATCCTTAACTAATTAAATATACAAAGTCTTTTTTCCACATAATATTCACTAATCACAAATATTAAGATATTAGGACTTTGACATATATTTGAGCATTCATTCAACCTACTACAAAGTGTATATCATAAACTCATAAAAACAGTTTTTAAAATAACTGTTAAAATTTATACAGTTATAATAATAACCATAATTCTACTATGTTAGAATTATAATATAATTATTTTATTGGAAATTTAAAAACAATGGTGCAGTAAGTCACACAGAAATATATAGTAGAATAAATGTTACTGAGAAATACTACAAAAATATTTTATGGGAAAATTATCTAGCAACTTATCTATGTAATATCTTTAAATAAGCAAACCCAATACAAATTGGTTGTTTCCCCCCAAAACGATTTGTATTGCTTATTTAAGTAATTTATTGAATTGTACTTCATTTATCCTTCATATTAATTCAAGACATATTTAAGAGGATTATTTTCATTTATGCATAATTTGATAACTGAGCATTTTATATTTCATTATATTCACCATATTCTTTAAGCAACATAAAAATAAACAGGAAGATCAATTGCACTCTTTTGCTGAAAATCCATGTTTACCTCCCAGTGCTGAACTTATGCAGATAAACTGTTTCTGGAATTTAACCAATTTCCTGATAGAATGAGCTTTATATTCTAATGGCCTTTTTCCTGCCTACTGTTCTCCATATGTCATTCCCATTAGTATTTATTTCTTCTATTATGTGCTACATTCAATTTAAGTGTTGTAATTTATGTTCTGTACATTGTGCTACTGGCTTTGGGCAATGTGTACATTTTAAATAAGCTAAATGAATAAATTAGTTTTGTTGTCCTAACTGCTTTTACCTCCACTGTTTCTCTGTAAACATATCGCCTAAAGCATTATCTGAAGCCCTATTAAGTCACACTTTCTTAATAAAAAATCAGAGGCAATTACAAAATATTTATTTAATGTAAATATTTATATATAAAATATTTATCATAATATATTTTACATTCACTGACATTTCCAACATATATAGTTAAAAGTATATATGAAAAAAAACCCACAATTCTGGAAACCAGTATTTTGGGGCCAAGTGTTAAGACAAAATGGAATAATACTGTGAAGAAAAACCTCATCTCTTTATATTTTATGTCACTAAAATTATTTGAAGAAGAGCTATGGAAAGGTAAAGAGTTAAAATGAGATATTTGTAATAATGGAAGCTAAAACCCTTATTTTATAATATTTGTGGTTTTTATTATAATAATAATTAGGGAATTATTTTATAAATGTTAATTTAGATATTAATAGCATACCAGCAACATATTATTTCCAAAGCATCATTTTCTGATATATTAGAAGTTAGTACTTTCCTTATTTGATTCTAGTTAACAGTTTTAAGGCATTTGTCAATTTGTTAACCAAATATTTATTGGTGATCTTTAAAATGAAATGGACTTGGTGTTAACCTTCGGAAACCACTTCAAAGGACCACTTCAAAGGAACATATGTACCTCAATGTTCATAGCAGCACAATTTACAACAGTCAAATGCTGGAAGCAACCTAAGTGCCCATCAGTAAATGAATGGAGAAAAAAAAAACTATGGTATATTTACATGATGGAATACTATGCAGCAGAAAGAAAGGAGCTCCTACCTTTCATGACAGCATGGATGGAAATGGAGAGCATTATGCTAAGTGAAATAACCCAGGTGGTAACATAAAAATAACATATAATCTCAACTATAAGTGGAACCTAATCAACAAACAAGCAAGCAAAATATAACCAGAGACATTGAAATAAAGAACAAACTGATAGTAACAAGAGGGGAGGGGGAGAGATAATGGGGGCAAATCAATAGTAGAGGAGGTTCATCAAGGAACATGCATAAAGGACACATGGACAGCCAAAGCGGGTGGGAGGTGAGGGTGGGGGGTGGAGAGTGGTGAGGTGAAAACGGAGACGACTGTACTTAAACAACACTAAAAAAATAAAATAAAAATAAAAGGAAAGGCACTGAATGCAAGTTGAATAGGATAGAGTCTCTGCTGTCTCATTAGTCACATAATATATTTAAGGATGCAAACAAATTCATAACTTTTTTAGGGGGATGCTGTAAGGCAATATTTTGCTTTGTTTTTAAACATAGATGTGACCATGATTAATTTTGAGTGAACATTACAGAATCTTTCAAAGGAAATATTTCATCTGACATGAGTCATTGATAACTTGTTTCCTGGGTCTGTTTTCTGACATTTGTGGGTGTTTTTGCCACCTATCTAAGCACGAACCCCACCTTCACTCATTCCTTCCCCTATATGGAGTGGGTAAATCTCAGGATCCTTAGTGTTGAAGCTCTTCCTTCTGAAAATTGTCTTGTCACTTATGTGACATAGGTTAGATTGCAATTTTCAACTTCATCTAGCGGCACATACACACTAATTACTAAAATGCTGTGTATGCATTTATTTATGAATTTATTTATGAATATTTTACACATTTTATATATTTATATATAATACACATATAACAGCAAAATACACACACACACGCATACATGCAGGGTCTGGCAGAAGTAATGCCTGCTTGAGTGTGGTTGGTAGGGTAATAATATGGGTGTTATTATTTATAATTTTAATTTAAACATTTCACCTAAAATGTCATATGGTGTGCTTCAGTGTGATATTGTTGTTATAGAATTACATGCTTATGATTTTGTAATAAAAGAGTTTGTAATAAAAAGGGGTGTTATTTGTGCCTGACCACGAGTGCGTGTGTGTGTATTGCTGTTCTGACAAAAAAAAAAAAAAGTATAATTTTGATTAATTCTCACAAGATGGCTATTGTTGTGTTGGCTATTGCCATTTTTTCATTTGTCAGTCTAAGGGCAAAGGTCAGTGCCTCTGACTAAATAGTCAAGTATTGCATGTTTTAAAATATCTTGTGGCACACAGTTGAAAGTAGCTGGGTTAAATTAATCAGTAGTGTCCTTCCTTCTCCCAGGTGTGATGGCATTGCAGCCTGGCACTGAGCCACAGTTCCTGGTATCCTTTATCCCACAAATAACTCTATTATTTTGTAAGGGATAGTGAGAAGAGATTTGGCAGGAATTAACTGTGGCTGCTAGCCTGAACTTAGTTCACTCCAGTGCCCTGAATAAGTGGGTCAGATACCTACTTCATTTTTTCCCTAACCCTCCCTTGCAACAGCCTAGTGAGCTCTGGATAAAAGGTGGAGATTGTCCTATGACCTCTACATTCAGGAGCTTTATACATTTATGCTATCCCAGCAATTTGTCAACATTACTGGTCTAATATCCTATTAGAATATATTGTGTCCAGTGGCATTTGCCTGATTAAGTGAATGCTTAAGTTCAACGTCTCTAGATTCCAATTACGACTCTCTCCTGGAATCTGAGTTTTCTAAATTAATGAATAGTCATTCGTTTGTACTTTTCTGTTTTTTTTCTCTCTCTTGGTAGGGATGGGAACTACTTGTAGCTCTCTTCATCTCTGAGAAGAAACTAGAAGTCAAGTTTTTATACTATCGAATCAATATTTTGTATATTTATGCAATCCTGGAACCTAGAAAATTGGATAAAAATCAGAACAGGTGATGTATAGTATGTCATTAGTAGGGTGAAATAAAAAAATGCCTGATTCTAATAGATTTATCCATTTTGTTTTAATGTGTAGAAAGACACAAAATGAGTGGATCAATCTTAGAGTCAGTGATAATAAGAAAGCATATATGGTAAGTAAAAAGCAATGATTAAATATTTAATTTTGTTTAAAGCTGATGTGTACTATGCAAAATGGTGCAAGGCAAGAGCTATAGCATCAACAATACTTCTGATATTTTAGTGTAAATTCAGGGAAAATGTTACCATTCTGAGGTATTTTTTTTTCTGAGATTTTTGGAATTATAAGTAGCAAAAGATCACAGAACTAGATTAGGGTTTTTAGATGCTAATCCCTGAGATCCACTTCCTGGAAGTTGAGAATAGATTTTGAATGCTTGTATGAAGAAACAATGCAACTACTAGTACAATATGGATTAAAGTGTGATGATAGAGAATCCTTTCTATCGTTTGTCTAGTAATTTTAATATGTTAAGTATATATTTTTACATATTTATTTATTTGTAGAGAGAGGGGTAAGGAGGGAGAAAGTGAGGGAGCGAAACATCGATGTGTAGTTGCCTCTCTCTCATGTCTAACTACGAACCTAGCCTACAACTCAGGCATGCGCCCTGACTGAGAATTGAACCAGCGACCCTTTGGTTCACAGGTGGGCACTTAATCCACTGAGCCACACCAGCCAGGGCTGAGTATAATTTTTAAGATTGTGCATTTTAGAGTAAATAAAACTCTTACTGGCTTGATTAATTTTAAAATAATAAAGTATTTGAATCATAATAACAATGAAACATTTCCTACAATTTTTAAGTACAGAGCTAGTTTTGAAAACAATCATCTAGAAATTTGTCATTTTAGGATGATAATATAAATTATGGCTCTAATATTCTGGTTTATCTAAATGTCTCCCAATGTTTTTCTGACATGATCTACAATTGTAACAATCTTTTGAGCTGGAAAGGAGATAGAAGAAAACATAAGACATATTTATTCATTTCATTTTATTTATTTTTTATTGTTGTTCAACTACAGTCGTCCCCATTTTCTCCCTAACACTCTCCTCCTCCCTACCCATCCCCACCTCTCACACTTAATCTGACTCCCCCTCCCCCATTGGCTTTGTCCATGGGCCCTTTATACATTTTCCTTCACAACCCTTCCCCTTCTTATTTGAAGTATTTATTAACTCATAAAAACAAAGCCAGCCCTGGCTGGGTGGCTCAGTTAGTTGGAGCATTGTCCATTCACCAAAATGTAGTGGGTTTGATCCATGGTGAGGGCACATAACCAGGTTGAGGGTTGGATCCCTGGTCAGGGCACATATGGGTGGCACCGATCAATGTTTCTCTCTCACATCAATGTTTCTGTCTCTTTCTCCCTTGCTCTGTCTCTAAAACCAATAAACATTTCCCGGGGTGAGGAGTAAAAAACTCCACACTGCTTCTGTACTGAAACACATTATCAGGAACTGTGACCTGTATGTATGTGTGTTTGGGCATCCGTTTTTTAAAGTGGGAACCACTATGAGCAGTTTTTAACAATCATCAAAAATTTTTGGATTTTTTCCTCAATACTGTGTATAATGCAAACATATTGCAAAGATCTGTTTGAAAATAAATAGCCACTGATGATCAAGAGGAAATGTTGAATACTTGGCTTAATTTATTCTTGCTGTTGTTAATACTGTTTAAACAAAGACATTATGTTTGTTTTTGTATATTTTGTTGAAATTTTCTTAGCTTTCAAAGAGAATTATACCTTATTTCTTTATACATTTTATTTGTTCATCTTTTGATTATTAAAAAAGTACAAAAGCAAGAAATGCAAAATTCCAATCGCAGAACATAAAAATAAATATTTTTCAAAGTCAACATTTTGCTAGGCAGATTTGAAAACAAACTTTCATCCCTGTGGAGCCATTAAACATGCCTTGTTTTATTATGCTTAAAGAGCAAAGAAAATCATTTCCTTGTTAAGCTCTATTCAGAGTCATGACTGTCTGGTAGCTTATTTCATTAAAAATATCTTTAATTTATTTTTTTTATTTGTACAGATGTCCAAGAAGCCGCAATGCATTAAAGCACTTATATGTACTGATATGAGAAATTAAGGTTTATTTTCAGTGTCAAATATGCATCTTTAAAATTTTAAGTCTAGGAAATACTGATTTCTTTTTCTCTTCCTTTTATGCTATTTCATTTCACGATCAAACTTTTGACACAGTCACTATTCTTTGTGACACCTTTTAAGTGTGTGTGTGTGTGTACACATATATACTCTTTAAATTGTTATTTTTAATTTGATACAATCCCATTTCTTTATTATTTTTTTTTATTTCCTTTGCCCTAGAAGATATATTGGCAAGAATATTGCTATGTGGGATATCTGAAATTTTACTGCCTGTGTTTTCCTCTAGGACTTTTATGGTGTCACAACTTATATTTTAATCCTTTTATCCATTTTTAGTTTATTCTGGGGCATGGTATAAGTTGGTGGTCTAGTTTCATTTTTTTTGCATGTACCTGACCTATCTCCCAACACCATTTATTGAAGAGGCCGCCTTTATGCCATTGTATGCTCATGCCCCCTTTGTCAAACATTAATGGTCCATAGAGACATGGGTTTATCACTGGGCTCTCTATTCTGTTCCACTGGTCCATGTGCCTGTTATTATGCCAGCACCAGACTGTTTTGATTACAGTGGCCTTGTAATATAGTTTGATATCAGGTATTGTGATCTCTCCTATTTTGTTCTTTTTTTTTTTTTCAAGATTGATGAGGCTATTTGAATCAAAATAAAAAGGGAATTGACCATATGGGAGAACATGTTTGCCAAAGGTACCCTGAACAAGTGTTTGATCTGCAAAATATATAAGGAACACATATGATTCAACACCAGGAAGCAAATAATCCAATTGAAAAATGAGCAAAGGATATAAATAGACACTTCTCCAAAAAGGACATGCAGATGACATGCAGACATATGAAAGGATGTTCAACATCAATAGCCACCAGACAGATGAAATTAAAACTACAATGAGATATCAGCCCACACTAGTCAGAATGGGTATATTAATAAATCAACAAACAACAAGTGCTGGTGAGGATGTGGAAAAGAGGGAACTCTAGTGCCTTCTTGGTAGAAATGTAAACTGGAGCAGCCACTATGGAAAACAGTATGGAATTTCCTCAAAAAAACTAAAAATGGAGCAGCATTTTGACCCAGCCATTCCATTGTTGGGAATATACCCTAAGAATCTTGAAATACCAATTCAAAAAACCTTATGTATCCCTATGTTCATAGCACCTCTATTTACAATAGTCAAGTGCTGGAAACAGCCTAAGTGCCCATCAGTAAATGATTGGATCAGAAAACTATGGAACGTTTACACAATGGAATACTATGCAGCAGAAAGAAAGAAGGAACTCCTATTATTCACGACAGCATGGATGATCTCACCTATAAAAGAAACCTAATGAACAAAACTAAACTAGCAAGCAAAATAGAACCAGACGCATGGAAACATAGAACACATTGACAGTAACGAGAAGGGATGGGGGAGGTGGATAATGGTGGAAAGAAGGGAAGGGCCTAGTTAAAAAAAAAAGTATAAATGACCTGTGGGCCTATATAACAGTGTGGGAATTGACTGTGGAGGGGTGCGCTGTGCAGAAGAGGGCAAATGGAGAAAAATGGGGTAACTGTAACAGAAAAACAATACAAATTGCAAAAAATGTTATTGTTATGTTCACTTTACTGAATGGATTCACTGCTTTTACCTTATTAATACAATCAGTGATGAATAAAGACATGCATCTTTTATGTCCATTAAACCTTCTTTATCAACTTTCTTTTAAATTTATTGCATTTTCTAATTTTTTTAAGAAATTGAATGTTTCTGATAACTCTGCATCTAGAA
>PVJI01032552.1:0-12098 GCA_004026765.1 Micronycteris hirsuta
TATATGCATGCAACCTAAGTGTTTTCAATGGATGAATGGATTTTTAAAATGTTATACATACACATTGAATTAATATTCAACCATGAGAAAAGTAAATTTTTGTTCACCAGCCTGGTTTGGCTGGGGAACAGAACCCTCCCAGAGTGTATAGAATTTTGCACGGGGGGATTTAAACAGAGGGAAAGGAAGATACACACACCCCCTTCTTTACCTTGCTCACCCTGAGGGCCAGAGCATTTGCAGTACAGACTTGCTGGTTCTGGAAGCTGTGTGGCCAGGCAGCAGGTGCTGAGCCACCTGCACAGGAAGCGGCTGGCTGCAGCACTGCAGCCCCAGCCATGCACACACGAAATCCTGGGAGAAGCCTGAAACTGAAACAAGCTAAACTGCCTGACTTATCTTAGCAACAGCAGCAGCCTCCTGCGATTTTCCCAAGGATGGTATTTTTAAGTGGACGAACGAACTCCCAGCTCAGCCTTGCATTGGTGTGGCAGAGTAGCGGGGTTATTTTTCTCTGGGTGTTTTGTAGGGAAGGGGCTGTGAGCCTACCATTCTTCCTAAATGGTGTAGCTTTTGAATAAATGACATCTTCCTCTTCCACCAAATCTCTGCCTCTGGAGTTTGTCTATGGTGAAAGGCAGCAGAACCACACTTCTGAAATTGGGTTGTCTGTAACATAACTTCAGCACGTAGATACAGATAAAATACACATGTAGTATGAAATTAATTTTGAATACTCACATATTTTCCATGTATGAATATAAAGAATGCATATGGAGAATTTAAAGACTATCTCTACATTCAAAGAGATAATTGTGTAGGAACTATTAATTTATTTTGCAAATAATAAGCAGGTATAGGATTTCTCTCATTTGTAATTGAATTATGGTAAAATTATCTCAGAATGATTGTCAAATTATGAAAATTTATCCCACATTCTGTCAATAACTGTTTCACATAGATATATTATCCTTTCATTTTTCTTCATTATTTAACACTCTATTTTACCAGGCAAAGTATGATTCTAATCACAGTTATTAGGAGTGTCAAAAGGGAGAGATAGAGTATTTAGTAAAACAAGGTACCCTCAAAAATATCCAAAGTCCAGGAGAGGGAAAAAACAGACATATAAACAAATACCAAAGACACTGTGTATTCCTCAATGAAACCACCAGTCTCCCCCCAAAATGACTCTAATCTTTGATAGTACTGCACCAAAATAGATTCAGAAGATAGTAGCGTTGGTTGCCTTCTCTGAGCAAGTGGGGTATAGTCACATGGCTTTTCTATAGAATCCTTGGGGTTGTTGCATAGTGACCTTGAGTGCCAATTAAGAATTTAGTTCTCTCTGCTCCAAACCTATGCATATTGCCCTTTCTGAGATTATGGCACCACTTACTATAACCTTTTTCCCAGTCAGCTGGCTTGACGTTTTGTCCGTGAACAGTACTGGGAGAAAGGACTCCTCTTCCTGGTTTCATGGCGTTGTCTCTCCTTTAGCTACAGTGCTGTGGTTGGCATTTGCATGCATGCAGGAAGTTCTTGTGGTGTCCACCCTCCAGTTAGTTTCTGTGACCAGTCACAGCCAGCCACCTTTCCCTCTTCTCCAGCCTCTGCTGCTGACACTTTGTCAGGGAGATCGTACTTGCAGGTCACAGTGTGAGATGCATCCTCACCCACATCAGCCTGTAGACTGGGGACTGCTCTGTCCTACAGCCGCCCAGTGAACGTGCCTGCCATAGAGTTTTCTGTAGTGACACCATCTGCCATAAAGTCTGAAACCCATTGCCCAAAGATTTCTTCCTTTTGGTACTCTTCATTGATTAGCCCTATGATACATTTTGTGATTTTCTTCTACCCATCTCTGCAAGCTATCCCTGAAAAATAGTTAATAAATCTTTAAACTGAACTTCTCCTGCTTTCTCTCCACTGACTCGACTGACTTAAACACCTTGCCACCATGAGATGTTCAGTCTTCATTTTCAACATTCAAGGCCAAGATAAATCAGTTAATTTGAAAATGTGTGTGAAATTATTCATGTTATTATATACTTAGAAATAACAAATTCTTGATATTATAATGAATAATTTATACATGATTTATTTTAATAAATAAATGATGTATTTATACCTCATTTATTGATGAGGAACAGAAGATTTAAAATGTATAATATATACCTGTATACATATTTTTAAAAATTAACATGAATATAGGTTTAAAATAATTCTCCAGTACCAAGGATGAAGCGTCAGATAACGTATGGACTTTAAGTGACCACGATGTGTCAGCACAGACTCATCTCAGTAGCAAATGTCCCACTCTCGGGAGTGAAGCTGACAATGGAGATGCTCTGCATGCAGGGGACACAGGGACCATGGGAAATGTCAGTACCTTCTTCTTAATTTTTTCATGAAACTAAAACTGGTTCCAAAATAATTTCTTTAAAAAGTAGTACGAAATAATTGCAGCATTATTGAAGAAGCTAGAAATGTGTTCTTTAGAGATGGTGAGAGTAACATTATACCAAATTTAGGTAAGCCACAGTGCCTGGTGCTTACAAACATAGTGTTTTTTCCCTAAACATGATTCAAAGTCGAGCTTTTGTGCTTCAACATCCCCAAATGCACAATTCTTGTCCAACTCTGAAGTTTTTGAAAATCTGAAATACAAAGATAATAATTCATTAATCTGTTAATATATAAGCAAATATTTTAATAATAAACAATGTATTTAGAGTAACAGTTATATACTAATACTGAATATTTCTTAAAATTTTTCCACAGAAACAGTTTATTCATATAATTGTTCACATATTGCTTTTTATTTCTTAGATTAATACCTGACTGAGAAAGCATGAATGAATAAAATATATGCATTCCCCAAAACTTACATTTTGGAAAAGAAAGCTGAGTCATTAGTCCACAAGGAAGAATTCTTACTGTTTCTATGGGAGACTCCAATCCACACAAATATATTGAAAACGTGCATAAAATTCTATGAGAAAACAAATTTTATGAGAAATTAAGTAAATATTAGTATACTAATTTGAATTTGTAAAAATAATTGAAGTTGGCTGTGCAGGAGGAAGAGAAGGAAGCTGAGGAGTCTGGTGTGATGGCTAAGTACCCAGCACAGCCCACCAACATCTGATGAAATAAGTGAATAAGCAAATCAACCACCTCCTGCACTCCAGAAATTGTAGGTGGCCCCACCCAGCCGACCCAGCATATCCAACATTAGATCACACAATGTTCTGTGGAAATACAGACGACTCTGAGTGAACCTGGAACACCTCAAGTTTCTCCAGAATTTAGGCAGAAGAAACAGTATCCTAACCAACTGGCCAAAGGAACAGCGAAGTCCATTAAACAGTTTGAAACTGTCCACCACCCCCAGTGAATTGCATCAAAGGAAAATACAGTAGGATTACTTAGTGACTGAGTTCACATCACTGACCAACTTTCCAAAGGTCCAAAGGCCAGCTGCTGAGAAAGAGAGTTGGTTGCTGAAGTGGGGAGCCAGTCCCAGAGCATCTGGTGGTTTCCCTGAGGAGAGCTCAAAAGGCAGGAATCTTGTGTGCTGAGACAGCCAAATTCAACCTCAAGTGCAGGTGAAGGATGAGGGAATTGCAGAGGATGACCTCAGCCTTATCATGAGAGAAAGACTTCTACTAGGCAAGTTTAAGCTGGTGTTATGGATATTAATGAACTATTTAAAAATTTGGGAATGATAATTCATGAGCAAGTAGGAAAATGCAAGTGTGCATGTCCAACAATCCAATTAGCAACTCTCAAGGGCAGCAGAGTATCTTGAAAAGATCCTTTATGTAGCTGTGAGATGCAGAAGCCATTAAAGAAATATAGAAATCGTAGGTTGCTTCCAGCACTTGGCTGTTGTAAACTGTGCTGCCATGGACATTGGGTGCATAGGTTCTTTTGGATTGGTGTTTCAAGGTTCTTAGAATACAATCCCAGCAGTGGAATTGCTGGGTCAAAAGGCAGCTCTGTTTTTAGTTTTCTGAGGAAATTCCACACTGTTTCCACAGTGGTTGCACCAGTCTGCATTCCCACCAGCAGGGTACTAGGGTCCCCTTTTCTCTGCATCCTCTCCAACACTTGCTGTTTGTTGATTTGTTTATGATGGCCATTTTCACTGGTGTGAAGTGATATCTCACTGTGATTTCAGTTTTCATCTCTCTGATGGCTAGTTATACTGAACATCTTTTCGTATGTCTGTGGGCCCTCTGTATGTCCTCCTTGGAGAAGTGTCTGTTCAGGTCTTTTGTCCACTTTTTAATTGGGTTGTTTGTCTTCTTTGAGTGGAGTCATGTGAGTTCTTTATATATTTTGGAGATCAAAACCTTTCCAAGATGTCACTGGCAAATATAATTTCCCATATAAAACAAACAAGCAAGCAAAATATAACCAGAGACATTGAAATTAAGGACAAACTGAAAGTAACTGGAGGGGAGGTTGGAGGGGATAATGGGAGGGGTAATGGGGGGAGAGTTTTCAGGAATGATTATAAAGGACATATGGACAAAATCAAGGGGGGATGGGACTAGGGGAAGGAAGTGGGAATGGTTTGGGTGAGGGGTAGTGGTGGGGGGAAAGTGTAGACAACTGTACTTGAACAACAATCAAAAGGATAGTTAAAAAGAAATATAGAAAGATGGAACAAAACTCTTAACCTTTACACAAAACTCTTAACCTTTACACATTAATTGACTATGTTATAATAATTTTTCTTCTGGTTTCTATTTGTATGTTGTGATTTTGAATGCAATTTCCAATATTATTAAACAATGAGAATGATTTTGAAACTAATATAAGGAGGGATAAAAAAACAGAATTTATTTATAAATAATTGTGTATTTATTATTACATATTTAAACTCTGTCACCTTCCTAGTACTCTCCATATGATGCAATACACCTAGAAGATGTTTTTTCCACTGCTTGAAACAGTTTTTGAACTCATCGATTTTGATGCCTTTTAGTGTTTCTGCTGTTTTTTTGTTTCACCTCTTCCACATGGGCAAAACATTTCCCTTTGAGGACTTTATTCATCCAGGGAAATGAAAAAATTCTCTTAGGGCATGATTGAGTGAATAAGGAGCATGGGGAATAGGGGTTATGCCTTTTCTGGGCAAAAGCTGCTGAAAACTCAGCACAGTGTGGGCAGGTGTGCTAGTAAATCACCAATCAAGAAATGGGCAAATATGTTGAAAGAGTCTTCAAAAAAAATAACTGAGGTCAAACACAGCCTCTCAGAATAATGCCAGCTGGTGCACTGATACAGATGGGTTCCTAGAACACTCACCCAGCAGGGAAGCTTGTACTACCAGAGATCTGTCCTCTAGAAGATAATTCCTTTTTTTGGGTCCTGCCTCATAAATTTACCTTAGGAAAAATGCCAAATTTATATTTTCAGAGAACTCATTTTAAAGAGCAACTTTAAAAAAATGTTTTTTGGTGACAGTTGTCATTCAATATTGGTTTAGTTTCAGGTGTACAACACGTGATTGAGCACTTTGAGAGGTAACAACCCCAGTGGGTCTGGGGCCCATGCGACTCTTGTTGACTATGTTATCTATGTTCTGCTTTTCACTGTTGTAACTATTTTTATTACTGGTAATTTTAAGAGAAAATTTTTGATAAAGTTTTAAAATGTATAAGCTTTCAAGCTTTTCTTCATTTTCATTCATAGGTAGCTTTTTTTTTATCATTCTTTTAAAAAGGAATTAGATGTTTGGCAACGAATTCACTTGCTTTTTAAATCAATTTTGTTTTATTTTGTTTATTTTTATCATTTGTGTGTACATGTGTGTGTGTGAGAGAGAGAGAGAGAGAGAATTCAAGTAGTTGTTCCGCTTATTTATGAATTCATTGGTTGCTTCATATGTGCCCTGACAGGAGATGGAACCCGCAACCTTAGTGTATTGGAATGATGCGCTAACCAGTTGACCTACCCAGCTAAGGCCTATACCAATGTTGTTTCAATGCACTAATCTGAATACTTTAAAGAGGCTTATCTTAGTTTATGGTTTATATTTTGCATTCTTATGTAGCAGTTTGATGGTAAAAAGGCAATGTTTTATATGGCAAGCTATGAGACTTGAAATGGGAAGAAATAAAGTATTAAGCAACTAATCAAACTGTATATTTGCTAACAAAATAAAGATGATTCTTCCAAAACAGGTGTGGCTCAGTGGATTGTGACATGTCCTGCACAGTGAAGGCTCACCGGTTGGACTCCCAGTCAGGACACATGGCTCGGTTGTAGGCCGGGTCCCCGGCTGGGGGCATGCTAGCGGCAACTGATTGATGTGTCTCTCCCTCTCTTACTATCTCTCTAAAAATAAATACGTAAATTTTTTTAAAAAATAGATAATTTTTAAAAGAAAGCTAAAACAAGTTAACTCTTTCCAAGTTACATTCTTTTAATGTACAATTAATTGTTACACATTGGATGCATTAGGAAAATGCATTAGTGTGAAAAATGAAGAGGACAAATAAACAAAAATACCAGTTTCACAGCTCTGAAAGCTGATCAAAGACTAATAATAACAATTATTTGTTATTGGAAAAGCTGCTGGAGATTCAAGTAAGAATAGAGCAAATTTGAAGTCTTCTTGCCTGGGACTGTTCCCCTGTCTCCTCTGATCCCCATCTCAGGTCAGTGAGTGAGAATTGTAATCTTTACAAATTGGGGAACAGTCAAATATCGATGGTGTTGTAGCCACAGGGGCAGACTTGATCAGCAGTGGAAGGGGTTGCTCAACTGCCCACTGCTTTTTCAGTTCCAAGTGTTGAATTACTAGGTTCCAAATGAGGCAAACCACCCTTCCTCTAGCACAAGGTAGTGCTCTCCATATTGTCAAGCACAGTGCCCACCATAAATATAACAGAAACGTACTAAAAATGAGAGCATCGTAGAAGATTGATTGACATTAGCTCTCTACATGTGCATGGATAACGGAAAAAATGTGCACAGGTATAGAAGAAAAAAAGATGGAACACTAAAAAATAAAAACATAAAATGAAAATACATAATGAAGTTTTAAAAAACTGAGTAAGCATACTTCAAAAGAAATTATTCTACATAATAATTTATTCAAGTTAAAAATTAATAAATCTAAGAAAGATGTAGAATCCATATCTACTATACTATATTATTGAAAACATGTACTTACAAAAAAATGTAAGAACAAGCAAAGAAAATGAAAAATGTCTTACATACTCGGGGAAAGAATCAGTCAATAGAAACTAATTTTCACTGGAAGAAGATGTTGGATTTATTAGAAAAATATTTTATAGTAATTACTATAAATATATATTAATATATAAAATATTTAAAGCTATGTTCAAATAACTAGATGAAAATATGATGGTAGTGACAAAACAATTAGAGAAATGAAAACCATATGAATGAACCAAGTAAAAATTCTGGGTTGAAAATGCATTAAAAAGTTCAATACATTTACATAAATTTTGAGGTGCAGAAGAAAGAATTGATGACATTAAAGATGGAGTGATAGAAACGATTAATTCCTGAGGGTAGAGAGAAAAAGAGAGACAAATTAATGGAACCTCACAGACCTGTAGAACTTTATGAGGAAAACCAACACAGTATTGCCTGAGACTGAAAAGAGAGACAGAAAAGACCAAAAATAATTTTTGAGACACAAAAAATGAGCAACTTCTTAAATTTCATGTTAAAAATACATGTAGACCTATGCATATGAAGTTCTTTATGAAGAAATTATCATCTGCTATAAATTATGCTGCATCAATTAATTAACAATGTAGGACTGTCATAAGAACAGACCTATAGATCAATGGAACAGAACAGAGAGCCCAGAAATAACCCAGGTCTCTGTAGTCAATTAATAGTCAACAAATGGGGCAGAAGCATAAAATGGGGTAAAATTAACCTCCTCAACCAATGGTGTTGGGAGATCTGGACAGCTACAGGCAGAAAAAATGAAACTCAATCACCAACTTACATCATACATAAAAATAAAGTCAATACGGATAAAAGACTGAAATATAAGTCACTACACCATAAAAGTCCTAGAGGAGAACATAGGCAGGAGAATCTCAGATATTCCATGCAGCAATAATTTCACTGATATATCCCCTAAGGCAAGGGACATAAAAGAAAGAATAAACAAATGGGACCTCATCAAAATAAAAAGCTTCTGCAGGGTGAAAGAACCCGTATGGGAAAATATAATTGCCAATGATACCTTGGACAAGGGTTTGATCTCCAAAATATATAAAGAACTCACATGACTCCACTCCAGGAAGACAAACAACCCAACTGAAAAATGGGCAAAGTACTTGAACAGACACTTCACTAAGGAGGATATACAGAGGGCCCAGAGACATATGAAAGGATGCTCAGCATCACTAGCCATCAGACAGATGCAAATTAAAACCACAATGAGATATCACACAGGTGAATTGCCATCATTAACCACCAAACAACAGGTGCTGGAGAGGTTTCAGAGAAAAGGGAACCCTAGTGCACTGTTGGTGAGAACGCAGACTGGTGCAGCCCCTGTGGAAAACAGTATGGAACTTCCTCAAAAAACTAAAAATGGAACTCCTTTTCACCTAGCAATTCCACTGCTGGGATTATACCCTAAGAATCCTGAAACACCAGTTCGAAAGAACCTATGCACCCCAATTTACTATAGCCAATTTACTATAGCCAAGTGCTGGAAGCAACCTAAATGCCCACCAGTAAACAAGTGGATCAAAGAACTGTGGTACATTTACTCAATGGAATACTACCAAGCAGAAAGAAAGAAGGCGCTCCTACCCTTCTCAACAGCATGCATGGAACTGGGGAGCATTATGCTAACTGAAATAAGCCAGGAGGTGAAAGACAAATACCTTATGATCTCACCTATAAGTGGAATCTAGTCAATGAAACAAGCAAGCAAGCAAAATATAACCAGAGACATTGAAATAAAGAACAAACTGACAGTAACTAGAAGGAAGGGGAAGAGGGGTAATGGGGAAAAATCAGAAAAGGTCCATCAAGGAACATGTATAAAGGACACATGGACAAAGCCAAAGGGGGTAGCTTCGAGGGTGGGAGGTGGGGATGGGTGTGGTGAGGGGCCGCGGTGGGGTGAAAATTGAGACAACTATGCTTGAACAACAATAAAATTATATATATATATAAACTTTTATCACACAGCATCACACATGCGGCATCACAAAAATATATATTCTCAAACTATTATAGACATAAATATAAAAGTTAATCAATGAAGAAAACAGACAAAACCTAAAGAGTAATGTTATAGATTATCTCCATGAACTTTGGCTAACTTCTGAAATATATCCAAAGTAATCACAGACACCCAAAATGAAATATTGGACTATGGTAACATTAATAAATTCTTGTCATTAAAAGTTTGCAATGTGAGAAGAAAATGTAATTAACAGTCAATAAAGCTATTTACATCTTACAAGTTCAAAAAAGAGCTCATATCCAAAATATAGCAACTTCTGGGTAGGAAAGTAACAGGCAACAGACAGGAGAAATGGTACAACTGAGAATTTCATAGTGAATAGTGCTCTGAAAGGTGTGTTCTTTGTACACGTAATCAGGAAAATGACTGTTAATGTCATAATGATAGTTTTATATAATGATGTAAACTTATGTCATTAAAATTCTTGGCAGCACTAAGCTTTGGAAAGGAAACTATTGGATAAAATGGATACTTACACAATAAACAAGGAAATGGGATAATCTAATAAATTTGTCATATACTTATATTTCTGATTCTTTTATGTCATTCTGACACATAGAGGACAATAAATTATAATTATGCACATATACAATTATAGTAATATAACTATATTAATTTTACTTGTATTATTTTAATATTTATAGTATATAAATATATGTGCTTTATTTATATATAACAAATTATTTTAAGTACAATATAATATTTGGCAAAGAAACGCACAAAGACTTTTATAAAATAATTATTCATAATAGCCAGATATTCAAAAATCTGTATTCTGAGTAGATTAAAATGTCATGTATACAAAACAACCATAAAAACTAACTACTGGTATATGCAATAATATACATAAATTGTGCAAAATATCATGTGGGAGTTAAAGGAGACACATAAATGCATAATGATTCCCATTAGGTTCAAGATTAAGAAAAAATAATGTATAATTGTAGGAAAACCATTCCGCACATGGGGGAATGTAGCCCTGTCCTTCTCATGAAAACACGAGAGGAATACCAGATGACAAGCAGGTACCATGTGCATGAAAACGGGCTTTCCTGTGGGTAAACCAGGATGGCATCTTTCCTAGAGTTAAGCCTTGCTCTTGCTAAAAAACTCTCTCACCCTGGATCAAAAGAACAAACGCTGATGCATATCTGGCTTCATATAATCCTTTCCAGTTCAGCCCAAACCCGTTGTCTTTCCATTAGCATACATCTCCTTTGATGTATCTTCCTGGCTGTCTATCACCTAAAGCAAATCTATGCATAGTAAATGAAGACCACTCTGATGTAATGTACCCAGGAAAAGCAATAAAAGCCTGTCAAGGCAGGGGTCGGGGCGCTCTCTTCTCTGGAGAGAGTGGCCAAGGCTCCCCCGGCCGGCTCTCTCTGCTCCTTCCAGCCCGCTCCTGCGCCCTCGCTCTCCTCGCTCTCCCGCCCACTCTCAGGCCCCCTTGCTCTCCGGCCACTCTCGGCCTCTCTCTGTGATCAGAGGAGGGTCGTGGAGCCCCGGCTCTTCTACTCCTATAGACTTCATGTGAATTCATTCACATGCCAACCACAGCATATGGATTCTGCGGGAGGGAATCCGCGACATATAATAAAAAATACCAGAATAGTGTTTGAGTGGAGGCGGGGGAGAAGTTATGAGGGAGTGCACAGGAGCAGAATGGCAACATCATTTCATGATCATTTGTAATTATCTGGATTTTTCAGTTTGTAACACACAACTGTGATATCTTTAGTTTCCATGATATATGGTAAAATTAATTTGCAAAGTTTAGAAGGAAAAAAGCACTTATAGATGTATGGCTGTTTATGAAAAGCAGTAACTGGAAATTATCAAGTGTGCATTAATGGCAGAAGATATAAATAAAATATCATAGAATTGATATTTTACATGAAATTGTAAACAGCCTTTAAAATAAATAAACCACAAAAGTATAGAAAATTTGAATCTTACAGATATAAACTAAAATAATATCTTAAATAAAATGTTGGAAACATTAAAAATCTTACCATTTCTTCTTCGTGATCTATATAGAGCAGGTTAGAGTTCTGAGAAGCACAGGCCATCAAACTCTCATTCCACGGTTTTCTTTCAGTGCTGATGTAATAGCAGTTGTTGGAATACATTAACCACTCTGGTGGGCATCGGCCGCAATGATATGCTGAAGGAAGATTATGTATAGTTATCCAAGAACAAGGTGAACTTTAAAATAAAAATTAATTTCAGTGTCTGCGTAGGTATAGACACATTAGGTGCATATTATATGTATATACCCTCACAGAGTGGTACATAGAAAACAAAATATACTCAAACACACACAGAGAAAAGGGTCAGCCCCTCATTCCCTAATTTATGTGCCCATATTAAGCAAACACACAAACAAAAATATCCAGTTTTTACAATGAATGAAACTACTTATTTATTTATTTATTTATTTATTTAAGATTTTATTTTTATTTAATTTTAGAGAGAGGGGAAGGGAGGGAGACAGAGAGGGACAGAAACAGCAATGTATGGTTGCCTCTCACATGGCCCTCACTGGGGACCTGGCCTGCAACCTAGGCATGTGCCCTGACTGGGAATCGAACCAGGACCCTTTGGTTCCCAGACCGCGCTCAATCTACTGTGCTACACCAGCCATGGTGAAAAACCACTTTTTTAGAATACCAAATTAATCTTTGACCCAATTGGGAACAATGGGTATGACAATTTTAAATGAATATTTCTTCATATTTTTGCATAAGAAAAACACTCTTCTATACTTATTATTTATTAATATATTGCCCAGGACTATAGTTTGTGACCCCCTCACCAAAAAATA
>PVJI01032553.1:0-12097 GCA_004026765.1 Micronycteris hirsuta
GGGTGGGAGGGGAAGGGAGGGGGGAGGGGAGAGGCTGCAAATAACTGTAATTAAACAAAAAATTAAGAAAATAAAACAAAATAAAAAAAAATAAAATTGTTGTTCAAGTACAGTGATCTCCATTTTCTCCTTAACACTCCCCCCAACCCCAGCCATCCCCACTTCCCACCCTTGACATTACCCCCCTTTGGCTGTGTCCATATGTCCTTTATAGATGTTCCTGAAAATCCTTCCCCTTTTCCCCCATTATCTCTTCCCAACCTCCCCTCTGATTGCTGTCAGTTTGTTCTTAATTTTAATATATCTGGTTATATTTTGCTTGCTTGTTTTGTTGATTAGGTTCCACTTAAAGGTGAGATCATATGGTATTTGTCTTTCAACGCTTGGCTTATTTCACTTAGCATAATGCTCCCCAGTTCCATCCACGCTGTTGCAAAGGGTACGAGCCCCTTTTTTTCCTTCTGCTGTGTACTATTCCATTGTGTAAATGTACCATAGTTTCGTGATCCATTCATTTACTGATGGGCACTTAGCATGCTTCCAGCACTTGGCTATTGAAAATTGTGCTGCTATGAACATTGGGGTGCATAGGTTCATTTGGATTGGTGTTTCAGGGCTCTTAGGGTGTAATTCCAGCAGTGGAACTGTTGGGTCAAATTGCAGTTCCATTTCTAGTTTTCTGAGGACATTTCATACTGTTTTCCATAGTGGTTTCACCAGTCTGCATTCCCACCAACAGTGCACTAAGGTTTCCTTTTCTCCACATCCTCTCCAAAACTTGTTTGTTGCTTTGTTGATGATGGCCATTCTGACTGGTGTGAAGTGGTATCTCATTGTGGTTTTAATTTGCATCTCACTGATGGCTAGTGATGCTGAGCATCTTTTCATATGTTTCTGGGTGCTCTGTGTATCCTCCTTGGAGAAGTGTCTGTTCGAGTCCTTTGCCCATTTTTTAATTGGGTTTTTTGTCTTCCTGGAGTACACTCATGTGAGTTCTTTGTATATTTTGGAAGTCAAACGCTTGTTCGAGGTATCATTGGCAAATATGTTTTCCCATACAGTTGGTTCTCTTTTCATTTTAATGCTGTTTTCTTTAGCTGTGCAGAAGCTTTTTATTTTACTGAGATCCTATTTGTTTATTCTTTCCTTTATGTCCCTTGCTCTAGGGGACATATCAGTGAAGATATTGCTGCGTGAAGTATCTGAGATTTTCCTGCCTATGTTCTCTTCTAGGACTTTCATGACTTGTATTTAAGTCTTTTATCATCTTAAATTTATTTTTTTGTGTATGGTGTAAGTTGGTGATCGAGTTTCATTTCTTTGCATGTAGCTGGCCAGATCTCCCAATGCTATTTGTTGAAGAGAGTATTTTTACTCTATTTTATATTGCTACTCCCTTTGTCAAATATTAATTGACAACAGAGACTTGGGTTTATTTCTGGGCCCTCTGTTCTGTTGAATCGATCTATGTTTCTGTTCTTATGCCAATACCAGGCTGTTTTAAAGACTTCGTAATACAGTTTGATATCAAGTTTGGGGCCCCTGCTACTTTGTTCTTTCTCAAAATTGCTGAGGCTATTTGGGGTCATTTACGGTTCTATATAATTTTTTGAAGTATTTGGCTGGTATCTGTGAAATATACCATTGGTACTTTAATAGTGATTGCGTTGAATCTATACATTGCTTTGGGTAGTATGGACATTTTGAAGATATTAATTCTTCCAATCCGTGAACATGATATTTGCTTTCATTTATTTGTGTCTTCCTTAATTTCTTTCCTGAAAGGTGTGTACTTTTCATCCTTTAAAAAAATTTTATTTATTTATTTTGAAAGAGGGGAAGGGAGGAAGAAAGAGAGGGAAATAAATATCGATGTGTGGTTTCCTGTCAAGTGCCCACCACTGGGGACTTGACCCACAAACCAGACATGTGCCCTGACTGGGAATCAAACCGGCAACCCTTTGGCTTATAGGCCACCACTCAATCCACTGAGCCACACCAGCCACTGCAGTATTGTGTAGTTTTCCGAGTACAGGCCTTTTACATCTGTGGTTAGGTTTATTCCTAGGTACTTTATTTTTATTGTTGCTATATCAAATGGGATTTTGTTCCCAGTTTCTGCCTCAGATACTTCGTTGCTGGTGGACTAAAATCCATTCAATTTCTGAATATTGACCTTTTATCTCGATGTTTTGCCAGATTCTCTTATTAGGTCAAGTAGTTTTTTAATGGAGTCAATAGGGTTGTCGATGTGCGAACAATGACTGTTTTACATCCTCCTTTCCAATTTGAATGCCTTCTCTCTTTCTTATTTGATCATTGTGACTAGAACATGCAATAGAATGCTGAATAGAAGTGATGAAAGCAGACATACTTGTCTTGTTCCTATTCTTAGCGGGAAAGCTTTTAGCTTTTGCCCATTGAATATGATGTTGGCTGTATGTTTCTCGAATATAGCCTTTATTATCTTGAGATATGCTCCCTCTATTCCCACTTTGTTAAGTGTTTTTATCATAAATTGGTGCTGTACCTTATCAAATGTTTTTTCTTTTTCTTGTGATCAGTTAATTTATTTTTCTTAAAAAGACTGGATATTCATTGTGCATTATGTATAGTATTATTTTTTAAATTTGAGATAAAGTTCATATAATATCAAATTTACCCCTTCAACCTTTTAAAGTGTGATATCTAATTCTGTAACATTTTATTTTCTATGAATTTTTAAAATATATTTTATTGGTTATGCTATTATATTTGTCCCATTTTCCCCCCTTTATTCCCCTCTGCCCTGTATACCCCCTCCCACCCACATCCCCCCCAACCTTTAGTTTATGTCCATGGGTCATACATATAAGTTCTTTGGCTTCTACATTCCTATACAATTCTTAACCTCCCCCTGTCTATTTTCTACCTACTATTTATGCTACTTATTCTCTGTACCTTTTTCCTCTGTCTCCCCCTCCCACTCCCCTGTTGATAACCCTCCATGTGATCTCCATTTCTGTTATACTCTTCTTGTTCTAGTTGTTTGCTTAGTTTGTTTTTGTTTTTGTTTTAGTTGTGGATGTTAATAATTGTGAGTTTGCTGTCATTTTACTGTTCATGTTTTTTTTATCTTTTTCTTAGATAAATCCCTTTAACACTTATATAATAAGGGCTTAGTGATGATGAACTCCTTGAATTTGACCTTATCTGAGAAGCACTTTATCTGCCCTTTCATTGTAAATGATAGCTTTGCTGGAGAGAGTAATCTTGGATGTAGTAACTCTTTGCGTTTCATGACTTGGAATTCTTCTTTCCAGCCCTTCTTGCCTGTAAGATCTCTTTTGAGAAATCAGCTGACAGTCTTTTGGGAACTCCTTTTTAGGTAATTGTCTCCTTTTCTCTTGCTGCTTCTAAGATTCTCTCCTTATTTTGAATCTTGGGTAATGTAATTATGATGTGCCTTGGTGTGTTCCTCTTTGGGTCCAACTTCTTTGGGACTCTCTGAGCTTCCTGGACTTCCTGAAAGTCTATTTCCTTTGCCAGATTGGGGAAGTTCTCCTCCATTATTTGTTCAAATAAGTTTTCAATCCCTCAGTCTTCCTCTTCTCCTTCTGGTACCCCTATAATTCGGATGTTGGGACATTTAAAGATGTCCTGGAGTTTCCTAAGCCTCTCCTCATTTTTTTGAATTCTTGATTCTTCATTCTGTTCTGGTTGAATGCTTCTTTCTTCCTTCTGGTCCACACCATTGATTTGAGTCCCAGTTTCCTTCCCATCACTATTGGTTCCCTGTACATTTCCCCTTATTTCTCTTAGCGTATTCTTCATTTCTTCATCTAATTTGCGAACAAATCCAACCAATCCTGTAAGCATTCTGATTGCCAGTGTTTTGAACTCTGTATCTGATAGGTTGGCTATCTCTTTGCTGCTTAGTTGTAGTTTTTCTGGAGCTTTGATCTGTTCCTTCATTTGAGCCATTTCTTTTCTCAGCATGCCTGTTAGGCAGTAAGGAGCGCGGCCTTAGGTTCTCACCAGGGCGGCGTAAGCCACTTTGCTATGGTTATGACACTGTATGTGGGGAAGGGGTCCAAGAGGGAACAATGGCACTTGCTCTGCTCTCTGCCAGCTTTTAGTCACTTCCCCCACTACCCACAAGCAAATGGGCCCTTCTGTACTGATTCCTGGGTGGGTGGACTTGTATACATTCTAGGATACTGTGGGTCTCTCCAATGAATTCTCCTGTGAGGCTGGGAGTTCCTCACGCTGACGCCTCAACCTCCAAAAATGTTTTCAATTTGTGGTTTGAGGCTTTATTTCCCCACGCTGGGACCCCCATTTGTGTGGTTTGTCTTGCTCCCCATTTGTTCCTCCCAGTTTATCTGCACGTAAATGTGGGACCGCTCGCTCCACCAGTTGCACCTTGCTGGGTCTGCCTGCTGCAGCCTCACCACCCAGCTGCAGCACTGCCCACCGTGCTCCACAATCTGCTGCCTTGCTGGGTCCGCCAGCAGCTACCTTGCCTCAAGTCCTCTCAGTCCTGCTGCCTATCTCTGCCCCTCCTACCAGTCTGGATGAATGTGTCTTCTTTAACTCCTTCATTGTCAGACTTCCATACAGTTCGATTTTAAGACAGTTCTTGTTGTTTTTTGTTTTTAAATTGTTGTTGTCCTTCTTTTGTTTGTGCAAGGAGGCACAGTGTGTCTCCCTATGCCTCCATCTTGGCCGGAAGGTTCATCAAATGTTTTTTCTGCATCTATTGATATGATTTTTGTCTTTCCTGTTATTTATGCAATGTATTACATTTATTTACTTATTTATTTTTATTTTAATTACTTTATTGTTGTTTATTTACAGTTGTCTGCATTTCCCCCCCACCACATCCCCCAACCCAAGCTAAACCAAACTCCCCGCCCTGCTTCCACCCTCTCCCTTGGTTCTGTCCTTGTGTCCTTTATAGTAGTTCTTGAAAACCCTTCCCCTCATTGTCCCTTCCCCCTCCCCTCTGGTTACTGTTGGATTGTTCTTAATTTCAATGTCTCTGGTTATATTTTGCTTGCTTTTTCCTTTTGCTGATTATGTTCTTATATAAATCCCTTTAACATTTCATGCAATAAAGGCTGGGCGATGATGAACTCCTTGAACTTGACCTTCTCTGAGAAGCACTTTATCTGATCTTCCATTCTAAATGAGAGTTTAGCTGGATAGAGTATTCTTGGATGTAGGTCCTTGCCTTTTATGACTTGGAATACTTCTCTCCAGCCCCTTCTTGCCTGCAAGGTCTCTTTGGAGAAATCAGCTGACAGTCTTATGGGAATTCCTCTGTAGGTAACTGTCTCCTTTTCTCTTGCTGCTTCTAGGATTCTCTCCTTATTTTTAATCTTGGGTAATGTAATTATGATGTGTCTTGGTGTGTTCCTCTTTGGGTCCAACTTCTTTGGGACTCTCTGAGCTTCCTGGACTTCCTGAAAATCTGTTTCCTTCACCAGCTTGGGGAAGTTCTCCATCATTATTTGTTCAAATAAATTTTCAATCCCTTGGTTGTACCCTTCTCCTTCTGGCACACCTATGACTCGGATGTTTGGACATTTAAGGATGTCCTGGAGGTTCCTAAGCCTCTCCTCAGTTTTTTAAATTCTTGTTTCTTCATTCTTTTCTGTTTGGATGTTTTTTTCTTTCTGCTGGTCCCCTCTGTTGATTTGAGTCCCAGTTTCTTTCTCATCCCTATTGGTTCCCTGCAGATTTCCCCTTATTTCCTTTATATTATCCTTCATTTGTTCAAGTAATTGCAACAATTTTTCATCGAATTCTGTGAGCATCCTGATTACCAGTGCTTTGAACTGTGCATCTTATAGGTTGGCTATCTCTTTGTCTCTTAGTTGTATATTTTCTGGAGCTTTGATGTGTTCTTTCATTTGGGCCATTTTTTTCTCCATGCGCCTGTTACTTTAAGGGGTGGAGCCTTTTCACCAGGGCGGGTCAACTCACATCGCTATTTTGTGAAGCTGTCTGTAGGGGCAGGGTAACCCAAGCCATTGTGTTGTGATGCAGCCTGTGGGGGCGGGTCTTGAGAGAACAATGGTGCTTGCTCCACTCTCAGCACTGCTACACCCAAGCAAGTTGGGCTCCCCTGCACTGTCTCCGGGTTGAGTGAGTGGGTCTCCACAACAAACATTTCTGTGAGGCCGGGAGTTCCTCCCACCGCTGCCTCAGACCCCACAGGTGCCCTCAATTGGTGGTTTGAGGTCTTATTTCCCCAAGTTGGTGGGTTGCTGCTCGGTCCACTCCACTCCCAGCTTTTTCTCCTGGTTTATCTGCAGGTGAATGAGGGCCCGCCCAGTCCACCAACCTCAGCCCCGCTGGGTCTGGGTGGGCCGGGTGCTGGCTGCGTTTTCGTCAGGCACACCTGCTGCGGGCCTCTCCTGGCAGCTGCAGTGCTGCCAGCACCACTCCACAAACCACAGTCGGTGTGCTCACCGTCCGGCTCGCTGCGCGCATTCTCCGCCCAGCTCCGCCCCACTTACCAGTCTGAATGAATGTGTCTTTTTAACTCCTTGGTTGTCAGACTTCCACTCAGTTTGATTTTCTGTCAAATCTGGCTGTTTTTGTTTATTTAAATTGCTGTTTTTTCCTCTTTTGGTTGTGTGAGGAGGCACAGTGTGTCTACCTATGCCACCATCTTGCCGGAAGCTCTACTGTATTACATTTATTGATTTGCAAATATTGTACTGTCCTTACACTCCTAGAATGAATCCCAGTTGATCATGGTATATGTACTTTTTGCTGTATTGCTGGATTCTGTTTGCCAATATTTTGTTGAGGATTTAGCACCAATGTTCATCAGTGATATTGCCCTGTAGTTTTCTTTCTTTGCTGTGTTTTTATCTGGTATTGGGATTAGGGTGATGCTGGCTTCATAATAATAGTTTTGGAGTACTGTCTTTTATTAATTTTTTGGAATAGTTTGAGAAGGATTGGGGTTAGCTCTTCCTTAAACATTTTGTAAAATTCTCCTGAGAAACTGTATGGTCTAGGGCTTTATGTGCCTGGAGTTTCCTGATTACTGCTTCAAGTTCACCAGCTGTAATCACTCTATTCAGTGTTACTGCTTCTTCTTTATTCATTTTTGGAAGATTATATTTTTCTAGAAGTTTATTCATTTCACACAGGTCTTAAAATTTCTTTGCATATAGTTGTTCCTAAGAATTTCTTACAATCCTTTGTATTTCTGTGTTATCTGTTGTAATTCCCCCTCTTTCATTTCTGAATTTATTTATTTGGGTCCTCTCCCTTTTTTTCTTGATGACTCTAGTTAAAGGCTTGTCAATTTAATTTCTCTCTTGAAAGAATCAGATCCTGGATTTATTGATCCTTTGAACCGTTCTTTTAGTCTCTATGTCATTTCATTCTTCTCTGATCTTGATATTTCCTTCCTTCTACTTTCTCTGGGCTTTGTTTGCTACTGTTCCTCCAGTTCTTGTAGATGTAGTGTTAGGTAGGTTGTTTGAAAAATTTCTATCTTTTTGATATTTGAAACGAATGTGTATTTTGCTTCTGTGGGATGAAAGGAGGTATATATATATATATACACACACACATATATATCTGCCTTCATATATATATATGATTATATGTGTATATATGATTACATATGTATATATGATTATGTAAATAAATATATATGTGTATACATGATTATATAAGTCCATTTGATCTAATGCATTGTTCAGTTCCACAATATACTTGTTGATATTCTGTTTAGAATGTGTATCCATTGTTGACAGTGGACTGTTAAAATCCCCTACTATAAGTGTGTTGCTGCCTATATCTTCCTTGAAGTCCTCCAAGATTTTCCTTATGTATTTGGGTGCTCTTATGTTGGGTGAATGGATGTTTACAATATATGTCTTCTTGATGGATTCTTCCCTTGAGTACTATGAAGTGTCCTTCTGGGTCTCTTTTCATGGCCTTTCTTTTGAAGTCTGTTTTGTCTGATACAAGTATTGCTACCCCGGCTTATTTTTCCTGTCCATTTGCTTGGAATATTTGTTTCCAATCCTTCTCTTCCAGACTATGTAGGTATTTTGTTCTGAGGTGGGTCTCTTGTAGGCAGCATATGTGCAGGTCATGTTTTCTTATCCATTCAGCTAACCTATATGTGTTTTGATTAGGGCATTTAATCCATTTACATTTAAGGTTATTATTGATAGGTACTTATTCATTGCCGTTTTATCCCTTCGTGCCTGTGTTCCTCTTTCTCTCCCTCTTCATCTTCTTAATGCAGTTTCTTAAGCATGTCTTGCAGTGCTGGTTTGGTGGAGGTATATTCTTTCAGCCTTATTTTGTCTGGGAAACTCCTTATTTATCTTCCATTTTAAATGAGAGCCTCACTGGGTAGAGTAGTCTTGGTTGCAGGTCTTTGCTTTTCATTAGTTGGAATATCCCATGTGGCTTGTAGTGTTTCTGTCAGAAGTCAGTTTCTAGCCTTATCAGAGCTCCCTTGTATGTTACTTTCTGTTTCTCCCTTGTTGCCTTTAAGAATCTCTCTTTATATTTGAATTTTGCCATTTTTATTATGATGTGTCTTGGGTTGGGCCTCTTTGTGTTCATCTTGTTTGGGACTCTCTGTGCTTCCTGGACTTGTATGACTTTTTTTCTCATCAGTTTAGGGAAGTTTTCCACCATTACTTTTTGAAACAGGTTTTCTATTCCTTGCCCCTATACTCCTTCTTGTATCCCTATTATATGAATATTATTAGGTTTCATGTTATCTTTAAGTTCCCTTAACCCTTCTTCATTCTTTTTGAGTCTTTTTTCCTTTTCTTGCTCTTTCTGGGAACTTTTTTTACCTTGTCCTCTAGCTTACTGATTTGATCCTCTGCTTCATCTAGCCTGCTTTTTCTTAAATGATTTTATTTATTTCTAGACATAGGGGAAGAGAGGGAGAAGGACAGGCAGAGAAATATTAATATGTGGTTGCCTCTATAGTGCTACCTACTGGGGACCTGGCCCGCAATTCAGGTATATGCCCTGACTTGTAATCAAACCGGCGACCCCTTTGTTCGCACTACAGTGCTCTATTCACTCAGACACATCTGCCATGACATATCTAGTCTGCTTTTGATTCCTTCTACATTGTTCTTCAATTCTGAAATTGTATTCTTTATTTCCTCTTGGCTCTTGTTGATAGTTTCTCCGTGTTTTTTCATGCTGATATATTTCGCAGTAAATTCCTCATAGCATCCCTGTAGTTTTTGGTAATTCTCTCTGAGCTCATTGAGCTTCCTTAGAACCATTGTTTTGAACTCAGTATCTGATAGTTGACTTGCCTCTATTTCATTTAGTACTCTTTCTGAGTGCTCCTCCTTTCCTTTCGATTGGGGGTTGTTTCTTTGTCTTCACATTATTTGGGAGACTCTTCTTGTTTGTTTCTGCTTCTTCAGTTGATCTTCTTTGACCCCCTAACTTTTTGGTGTGAACATCTATGGTAGGAGTCCTATAAGATTCAGTGGTGTGGTCTCCTTGATCTCATGAACTTGATGCTCTTGGGATGCCATTTATGTTGGCTTTCTGGATGTAATTGGGTTTTGATTATTGTTGGGCCATTCTTTGGTGGGTCCATCCCTCTAGCTATTTGACCGAGGGTCACTCCACCCACCACATCTTGTATACTGTTGTATAGGTTCTGGCAGAACAAACCCACCAAGCCCAGCAAACAAAGCCACACACACAAAAATAACCCCCCAACAATCCCACTATCAACAGCAAATGAACCAGTATTAATATAGTTGTAAAGATATTACAACTATTATAAGAGAAAGGAGTGAATACAAGATGACCTCCTGAAAGAAATATGATTTTGTGAGGGTAGAGGGAGAAACACTAATAAAAGCTGAGAGTTGGATTAATGTGAAGAGAGAAAGTGAAATTTACATCGTAAATAAAAGGGAATGAAGAAAATGGAATGAGGTACGAGAAGGGAAGCACACAGTGTTAGGTTTAAACAGAAATTTAAAAAAAAATAAAGTGAGAGAGAGAAAGAAAAGGAAGGAAAAAAGTAAATAAATAATAAAAATGTGGTGCCAAATTTGACAGAAAGATCCACCACAGCACTATCAACAACAAATGAGCTAAAGTTAATATAGGTGGTATGGGAATAAGAGGGGAAAAATAAAGAAAGAAAAGATTAAGAGATGTCTAGAAGAATTGGAAGTGATTTTCAAATCACAGAGGGAGAGCAAATACTAAGAGTGAGGAACGAAAACCAGGCTAAGACAGGAAAATATAAAAACTGGAGATAAAAGAAAAAGATAAAATAAAAAAAGGAAAATAAGGAAAAATAAAAGGGGAGGATGAAAGAGCAAAAGAAGAAAGAAAAAAAAACAGGCTAAGACAGAGCAAATTTAAAAAATTGAGAGGACAAAAGAGTACGAGAGGGGACTGGTAAGATTTGAGATTTGAAATATACAATTAGTGAAGATCTAGAGATAAAACTGAAAAAATGCAACAACAACTACCCTATCCACAACCAATGAGAAAATATTGCTGAAGGTGGAGAGAGACTGCAGGTATTTTAAGAGTGGGAAAAAGAATGTGAGATGACCATTGATAAGAAAATTGGTTTTGAGAGGCTAGACAGGGAAGAAATACTGAGAGTGAAGAATGGAAACAAGCTGTAGCAAGAGAGAAAACAAAGTTTGAAATGAAAATAATGGGAGGAAAGAAGGTAAAACGGGGTTAGAAAAAGGAGGGGAAATATGTGAACTGAAGTAAACTACAGTAAAATCTAGTGACTTAATATGCACAAAGTTCATGGACAAGAAACAAAAGTTTAAAAGCTATGCAGGAAAGAGGACTTCTGACAAGATGGTGGCATAGGTGAACACACCGTGCCTCCTTACACAGTCAAACAAGGAAAAAAAACAGAAATTTATCTAAACAAAAACAGCCAGATCTGACAGAAAATCAAATTGAGAGGAAGTCTGACAACCAAGGAATTAAAGAAGATACATTCATCGAGTCTGGTGAGCCAGGAGGAGCAGGGCGGAGGCAGAGCCCTCGGTGACTCTGTGGCAAGCTGGTGAGCAGACAGCAGGACCACGGTTAGAGGGGCAGTTCCCGCGGGGCTGCAGCACACCGAGACAGGGGTGACTGACCAAAGCGCTGCCAGCGCCCGACTCATATGGACCCAGTGGGGCCGAGACTGGTGGACCGGGCAGGTCGGCATTCACGTGCAGACAAACTGGGGGAGAAAGCAGGGCACAACCCATCAGCACAGATTGAGAGCACCTGTGGGGGTGGACTCGGCGGTGGAAAGAACTCCTGACCTCACAGGAGAGTTATTTGGGGAGACCCACAAGGGATTGGAGCTGTGCAGCCCGTCCACTGACCCCAGAGCAACCCCCGGAGCCAGCGCAGTGGGCTTGAATTGCTTATGGAAGGCGGTGTGGGTGCAGAGAGTGGAACAGGCGCCATTGTGCTCTCAGGTCCCACCCCCACAGGCTACATCACAGCACAATTACCATGAGTTTCCCTGCCCAGGTGAACCCCAAGGCTCCGCCCTCCTTACAGTAATAGGCGCACCGAGGGAAAAAAAATGGCCCAAAGAAAGGAACAGATCAAAGCTCCAGAACTAACTGACCAAGAGATAGACAACCTATCAGATGCACAGTTCAAAACCATAGTAATCAGGATGCTCACAGAATTCGACAAAAAATTATCGAAATTTCTTGAACAAATGAGGAGCGATCTGAAGGGAACCAATAGGGATAAGAAGGAAACTGGGACTCAAATCAACAGAGTGGACCAGCAGAAAGAAAAAAAACATCCAACCAGAAAAGAATGAAGAAACAAGAATTCAAAAAATGGAGGAGGGGCTCAGAAACCTCCAGGACATCTGTAAACGGCACAACATACGGATCATAGGGCTGCCAGAAGGAGAAGAAGAAATCCAAGGAATTGAAAACTTATTTGAACACATAATGATGGAGAATTTTCCAAAGCTGGTGAAGGAAATAGACTTTCGGGAAGTCCAGGAAGCTCAGAGAGTCCCAAAGAAGTTGGACCCAAAGAGGAACACACCAAGACACATCATAATTACATTACCCAAGATTAA
>PVJI01032554.1:0-12097 GCA_004026765.1 Micronycteris hirsuta
GTAGAAGCCAAAGAACTTATGTGTATGACCCATGGACAAAAACTAAAGGGCGGGGAATGGGGGGGATGTGGGGTGGAGGGAAATAAAGGGGGGAAATGGGACAACTGTAATAGCATAATCAATAAAATATATTTAAGAAGAAAGAAAAAGAGCTTGTTCTTCATCCTAAGAGCCACTGGAAAGGGTCTTAAAGAGGAAAGTGTCATGGTCAGCTTAACACATTGAAAAGACCACTTTGCTATGTGGAAGATGGACCGGAGGACTTGAGCGACAGTGATAACAATAATGATGGAGAAAAATGGACTGATTAAGAATGAAGTAAGGAAGAAAACTATCCAGATTTTACAATTGCCTGGAAATAGAAATAAAGAAACCAAGAATGCTGCCTGAGATTTTTTCCATTCTCAGCCTGGCACTATCGCTTAATAACTAGAGGCCCTTGGCCATCACTGTACTTTGCTGAGCCAAATCAGTTTCTTTGTGTGACAAATGGATACAATAACCCCTGGTGTACTTGCCTCCATGATATTAGGGAGACTCAAATTAAATAATCACTGTGAATGTTCTTTCCAAAGTACAAGGGGCTATGAAGCAGGAGACCTGAGGATGACCCATGGGTTTAGGCTCACTGACAACAGAAGTGTTTCCTTTCTTTTTTTTTTTTTTAAAAAAAAACTCCATATACAAAACCCTTGTAAAGAAAGAGTCCTTACTTTCCTTTCAGGGTGTTATGAACCCTAAGGTCTTGTAGCAGAGCTGAGCTGCCTCTAAATCATCCATACTTACATCCAGGCCTTGTCCTGAACAAAAAGGCTATCAATCTGGCTAGTGGCTACCATATTAGATAGCACATATCTACATTGTAGGAGGCCAGTAAGTCAGAGGTAGGAGCGTTAGAGCACAGGTAAAACCAAAGTGAGCTCTCATGCCAGGCAGAGGCTGTTTATTTTCTGTACTCTCTGATACCCACTCCCAGGTATACACATATGCAGCCCAAGTACCACACTGATCCAAAGGATAGAAGAGGCTTGGAGATGCCAAAGCTAAGCCAATGGTCTGACAATTCAGGAAGCCAATGAAGGCAATTTCTGGAGTAGCACTAGCACCAGTCCAAGGCATAATAGTAAAGAGCACTAAAATTTGTCTTTGGCACTCCAACTTCCTGGAACTCCATGTGTCATCCCTGATATCAACCTCTTGGTCCCCATTATCCAGGACTTTGTTCCAGCTGGCTGTCAACAGTTCCTTGATAAGATCTTAGGGTATTCCCACTTTTATATCAAATGATGCTACTGCTTATGCCACCATTCTTCCCTTTGCTCTATGACTGTCTAAATCCTTGGGAACTTTCCCATACCCTGCCATTCTACTAATATCATGGGACTGGAGGGAAAGGAAAAAAGAGCAACTAGTTTAGTTCCCTGGGTCTAGAGGAGATAAAAATAAATTCTTAGCACACCTTCCTTTCTGTTAGCACGTTCATCAATGGCTCCCATACCATATTGTTATTCTATATATGTGAGCAGCTCTGATTAGTACCTCCACTTTAAATGGAAGAAGCTGAGACGCAGAGCGGTGAAGACTGACTTGCATAATGCCACAGTGCAAGTTGATGGCAGAGCCAGGACCAAAACCCAGGTCTCCTGCTCCCCAGCCAGTTAAAGTTTCTATCCAAGGGGACATGCTTCTCCATCAGAAGATGACTTCTTCCTGTTGGAAGCCAGTCAGTTAAAGAAATGCAACCAGCTGCAAGCAGGGATCCACCCAGCAGGGGCCTGTTCCATAAAACCTCTACCTCACCCCTGACTCCAACCCCAGAGACCCAATTTCAGGCCTCAAAAATGCAAGCACCAGCCAGGCTTGGAGAGGGGGTGCAGAATGTGGTCCCCTCCTCCTTTTCCCCTCCAGATCCCTGGAGCTTGAGCCTTGGAAAAGCCACGCACTACAGAAAGGGGGCCGCCCCATGACAGCTGCAAGCAGGTTATTCCAGAGAACATTGAGATGGCAGGAATATTTTCCAGTTGAAATCAATCCAATTCCCTTTGCGTTTGAGTCTCGGGAACATTCATGATGAAAATCTAGACAGCATGACATTGTATGAACTCTGAAAGCTGGGCTGATGCTACTCTGGTTGGTGTTGCCTTTGGCTCACATTGAGGACCCAGTCAGAGTCCTGGAAAGGTCTGGCCGAAGCAGCTTCAGCCAAAGACCTTGTACCATCCATATTTTAAAGGCTGTGTATGTGTAGTGATGACCTGGTCTCTCAGTCAACGATTGGCTTTTTGTATCATCCAAGGAAAATCTGGGGTTGTGAGCTTCACCAGTTGGGGTAGTTCAGCGAAGGGGAACCCCTTGGCTGTGACTTTGTTCCAGTGACCTACGATGAGGAGAGAGAGTGGCAAAAAGGAAACATGGCAATCTGCAGGCAAAGGTACACATTCCTACCCAGAATATCACTGGCATCAGACAGGGGGAGAGTACAGGGCTATGAGCAGGTACAGCCAAGGATTTCCCCACCAATGTTTTTTCAGACAGTATAGTATTGAGGGAGGGGTCTTGGACCATAAATGAAGAGAAATTTGGTTTCCTGACTTCATGTATCTTTCTACACCCCAGCTTCGCCCCTGCCTGAGATCTTACAGGGTTTCAGTATGCTCCGAGATTTGAGAGGCTTTTTAGTAGCATAAAAATGACCATCACACTCCCAAATAGCACATTTGGAAGAATGGAATATTGCCTGGAAGGCAGAAGAATTGGGCTGTGCCACTCTTGGCTGCATGACTAGTCACTTCCTCTACTCTGATCTTCAGTTTCATCCCATTAATTTATAAGTATTATAAGTCCTGCTCACATCAGAAGGCTTTTATGAGAACCGAATGAAATAATGGTTATGAGTGAGCTTTAGAAGCTTTAAACTATAAAGCTTTTAGCTATCTCTGGAGCTAATCTGGTGATGCAACTGGCACAATGACACATACAAGTAGCTTTCCTGGGCCTGGGGCTTTGAGAGAGCAATGAAAGGAAAAGCAAAGTACTCCCCTAAACTCCAGGTACCTAGCTCATTATACATAGAATTCTGAATACAAAATGAAACCAGGGAGCAGCACTGAGCTTTAGCAAGGGCTGATCTGAATGCAGTACAGGGAGATCTCCACAGCATTATGTTCCAGAGCCAGGAAGCCTGCAACTCCCAAACACCCTCATCACTGATGGCTGAAATCCCAGAAAAGAAAAAAAAAACCTGGGTAGGGGGGATATTGCAGCTAAATCATTTTTTCCCATTAAAAATGCAAATATACTCATGGCATGGGAAAGGGGGTGGGTCTGTTGCATTCTCAACCTACACTTAGGGCTACTTCTTAGTTGCTTTGCTTCCTCCAAGTACTCTCGCACTCCAATCCAGCAGGTACTGATGCACTAAACCATTTGAGTAACCTTCTTAAGTTGCAGGTGATGTCACACCACAGCTCGAGAACCTTCAGCAGTATTCCATTACTTACAGGAGAAAATTCATAAGCTTTAGCATTGTGTTTTAAGTTCTCTTTAGTTTTGCCCTAGTCTCCCACATGGACCTCAAACACATACCTTTTAAAGATTTTGGTCAAACTAGTCCATTTCAGAAGTGTCAGAGAAAATGGAGATTACCAGGAAAACATACTGTACTAGAAGTCAAAGAACTGGGTTCCAGTCACATTAACTTTCTGGGTGACCTTATATAAGTCATTTATTCAACAAGAATGTCTGGGGTGTTTAGATCACTTGGGAACTGTGTTAAAATCAATTTCTTAGTAAATTAAAGTACACTTTTTATATTCTAGGGCAGAGGATCTATTAGCTAGATCCTCTACATAATGCCCTCCATATTCACTTTTTTAATTATATATTTTTTCAGTATGGGAGGAAATGACTTATGGGTGTCACAACCAGCATCCAGGGACTCCTGGGAAAATGTAAAGATCCTTCTGGTTTTAATGCTATAACAAGCTGAGCAGACCTGCTTTTTTTCTCTTTGTGCCTCTCCTTCACATTCATCCCTTATAATGTTCCTACTTTCCTGGAAAGTGTTTAAGTCTTCCCCATCCTTCAAGACCTCACTAGTAATAATACTAGGAGTTCTTTCCAATGCCACAATCCCCCAGTCCAGTGAGCGTCCCTTCACACCAATCTCTAATACTATCTGTGCCACTATTCTCTAGTTCTTCGAAATAGACATCTTGTGATTTCTTCTCTGTCCACCAGCTGGAGCAGCTCACCTTACCTAACCTACACAGTGTATAAACTCCCAAGGGCATCTCTCTCTCTTACATACCTTGAAAAAAACTCCATAGGGGATGAGGGTTGGGGCAATGGGGTCCTGATTGATGGGATGAACCTGGCTTAAAGCCAACAGGAGCGTTATGGTTATCATCATTATTATTGCCACTATCATTATTCCTGAAATGTGTAGAATGCAATTTAAAATGTATTTTTGGCCTGGCTGGTGTAGCTCAGTGGATTGAGCGCGGGCCGGGAACCAGAGAGCCCTGGTTCGATTCCCAGTCGGGGCACATGCCTGGGTTGCCGGCCCCAATGAGGGCCATGTGAGAGGCAACCATACATTGCTCTTTCTCCCTCCCTTCTCCTCTCTCTGAAAATAAATAAATAAAATCTAAAAAAAGTTTAAAAAAATAAAAATAAATAAAATGTATTTTTGCCCTAGCTGGTGTGTAGCTTAGTGGATTGAGTGCAGGCTGCGAACCAAAGGGTCGCCGGTTCGATTCCCAGTCAGGACACATACCTGGGTTGCAGGCCAGGTCCCCAGTGGGGGCCACATGAGAGGCAACCGCACATTGATGTTTCTTTCCCTCTCTTTCTCCCTCCTTTCCTTTCTGTCTAAAAATAAATAAATAAAATTTTTAAAAAACCAAAAAACTTTAAAATAAATAAATAAAATGTATTTTTATATCCATTATCTCATACAATCAAAGGATCAAAGGCGGAAATGCCTTGGTTCTCTTAGGGGGCTTGATAAAACACACATTTCTGGGCCCGCCCCCAGAGTGCCTGACTCACTAGGTCTGAAATGAAGCCTGAGAATTGGTATGTCTAACAAGTTCTCAGGTGATACTGCTGCTACTGGTCCAGGGATCACACTTTGAGAACCATCAGTCTGGGTCAATCCCACCACTTTACAAATTAGGAAAATAGACCCAGAGTGAGGAAGAGACTTATCCAAGGTTACCTCACAAGTAAGTGACCAAGCCCCTGCCTCCTAAGCCAGAGCTCTTTCTTTATTACCACAGCTAAAACTCCTCCCCTCCTTTTCTCTGCCCCCAGGGTGCAGTGAAGATGAAGTAAATGCTGTCTGGAAAAGGCCTTTGGGTTCTGCAAAGCTAAGATGCTCATAACCAGGTGGCAGTCTTATTGCTCTGCAGAGACATGTGATCCCAATTAGGCCTCTCCTCCTCTCTGCCTGGACTCTGATGTTTGGATGATCCCCTTTGCCCCAACTCTGTCCCAGCTGTGTCTGCAACAAATAGTCACTCTTCTTGGCTTCAAGCCAGCTTGGGCCACTGTTACTAGCTGTGCCTTCCCTGAGGCTGTGTGCACGTGGAATGGCCCAGCTCAGACAAGGGGATTGTGAGGGAGGGGGGGCTGGTTTGCTTTAAGCAGGGCCCCAGATGGGCCTGAGTTTCAAGTTCCACCTGTGACCTACACCTTCCGCAACCACCCCCCCTCGGCCCAGCCAAGAGCAGTCTGGAAACTGCAGGCTGTACACAGGTCTTATTGGGGATGGAAGATCATCTACGCACTTGGTTACATGTGCAGGGGCTCAGTGCTAGAGTCATACCATAGATTTTCCAGGGGTCAGAAACCCATGGCCAATGAGTTGGATTTTGTACATGGCTTGTTTTTGTACAGTCCATGAGCTAAGAATACCTTTTTACTCCCGGCTGGCATAGCTCAGTGGATTGAGCGCGGGCTGGGAACCAGAGGGTCCCGGTTCGATTCCCAGTCGGGGCACATGCCTGGGTTGCGGGCCAGGTCCCCAATGAGGGCCATGTGAGAGGCAACCATACATTGCTCTTTCTCCCTCCCTTCTCTCTCTGAAAATAAATAAATAAAATCTTTAAGAAAAAAAGAATACCTTTTTACATTTTAAGGGGGGAAGAAGAAGTAAGAGGAGTAAAAGAAGAAGAGGAGGAGGAGGTGGAGGAAGGTATGAAGAAGAGGGAAAGACAGAAACCATAGTGGCTTACAAAGCCAAAAATACGATCTAACTGTTTACAGAAAAGTTTGCTGACCTCTGGACTTTATACTGATGGCAAGGGAACTCTTAAATTACAGAACATCAAAATTGGAAAGGCCTTGGGAACTCATTCCTTGGTGTCCTAGGGCACTCAGAGTGGCTCAAGGAATGCCTCTGAAGTGATCTGAGCCTCAATCCCTACTCAACCTGCTTTCTCAGAAGAGCTAAATTGATTCCATCTTTAAATGACTTTGTTCACCTTCAAAAATAATGAAAATAACTGGAAGAAAACAAAGCCCCTCATTGTATAGATGAGAAATCTGAGGACCAGAGAAGGTAAGGGTCATATTCAAGATCACATCATGACTCAGCCAAAGCTAAAAGAGAAACCTAGGTGTGCTGACTCCCCAGGTCAATGATCGTTACACATCAACCACTCACAAAAGGGAACATAACCATAACATTGTCAATTATTATTTTTATTCAATTTATTGGGGCGATGTCAGTTAATAAAACCATACTTGTTTCAAGTGTACAACACAACAAAACACCGTCTGCACACTGCATCATGTGCTCATCAACCAAGGCAAAGCCTCTTTCCATTCCCATTTATTCCCCCTTGGTCAACCTACTACTACCTTTCCCTCTGGCTACACAACACTGTTGTCTAGGTCTATGTGTTAAGTTTATTGGGGTTTTTTTGCTTAATCCCTTCAACTTCTTTCATCCAGCCCCTCAATACCCTTCCACTCTGACAGCTGTCAGTCGGTTCCATGTATCCATGCCTGTGTTTCTATTTTGTACGTCGGTATATTTTGTTCATTAGATTCCACATACCAGTAAAATCATATGGTATTTGTCTTTCACTGACTGGCTTATTTCACTTAGCATAATAATCTCCAGGTGCATCCATGCTGTTGCAAGAGTTTCTTCTTTATTATGGATGAGTAGTATTCTACTGTGTAAATGTATCACAGCTTTTTGATCCACTCACTGGGCACTTGGGCTGCTTCCAAATCTTGGCTATTGTAAATAATGCTGTATGAACATAGGAGTGCATATATTTCTAATTGGTGTTCTGGATTTTTAGGATATATTCCCAGAAGTGGGATCACTGGGTAAAAGGGCAGTTCCATTTTTAATTTTTTGAGGAAATTCCATACTGTTTTCCACAGTGGCTGCACCAGTCTGCATTCCCACCAACAGAGCCCAAGGGTTCCCTTTTCTCCACATCCCCTCCAACACTTGTTTGTTGATTTATTGATGATAGCCAGTCTGGTAGGGATGAGGTGATACCTCATTGTGGTTTTAATTTGCATCTCTCTGATGATTAGTGATATTGAGCATTTTTTCATATGTCTGTTGGCCACCTGTATATCATTTTTGGAGAATTGTCTATTCAGGTCTTTTGTCCATTATTAAATTGGATTGTTTGTCTTCCTGCTGTTGAGTTGTAGAAGTTCTTTATATATTTTGGAGATTAAACCCCTGTCTGATGTATCATTAGTAACTATGCTCTGCTACTCTCTCACATCCTTTTCATTTTGTTGATAGCTTCTTTTGCTGTGCAAAAGTTTTTTACTTTGATGTAGACCACTTGTTTATTTTTTTCTCTTGTTTTTCTTGCCCTAAGAGACATATAAGCAAAAACATTGCTACGAGAAATGTCTAAGATTTTACTGCCTATGTTTTCTTCTAGGATTTTCATGGTTTCATGACTTACATTTAAGTCTTTTATGCATTTTGGGTTTATTCTAGTGTATGATATAAGATGGTGGTCTAGTTTAATTTTTTTGCATGTACCTGTCAATTTTCCCAACACCATTTATTGAAGAGACTATCTTTACTCCTCTGTATGCTCTTGCCAAATATTTGTCAAATATTAATCAACTATAAAGGTGTGGGTTTATTCCTGTGCTCTCTATTCTGTTCCATTGATCTATGTGCCTGTTCTAGTGCCAATACCAGGCTGTTTTGATTACAATGACTTTGTAGTATAGTTTGATATCAGATAGTGTGATTTCTCCAACTTTGTTCTTCTTTCTCAAGATTGTTGAGGCTACTCAGGGTCTTTTGTGGTGCCATATTAATTTTTGGAATATTTGTTCTAGATCTGTGAGGTATGCCATTGGTATTTTAATAGGAATTGTGTTGAATTTATATATTGTTTTTAGTAGTATGAACATTTTAATGAGGTTAATTCTTCCAATCCATGAACACAGTATATGCTTTCACTTACTTTTGTCTTCTTCAGTTTCTTTCTTCAGTATTTTATATTTTTCCTAGTACAAGTCTCCTTCCTCCTTGGTTAAATTTTTCTAGGTACCTTATTTTTTCTAACAATAGTAAATGGGATTGTTTTCTTAGTTTCTATTTATCTTAGTTCATTATTGGTGTATAAAAATGCCACTGATTTCTGAATATTAATTGTGTACCCTGCTAATTTGCCAAATTCATTTATTAGGTCTAGTTTTTTGGTGGAGTCTTTAGGGTTTCTATATATAGTATCATGTCATCTGTGAATAATGACAGTTTTACTTCCTTCCAATTTGGATGCCTTTTATTTCTTCTTGCCTGATTGCTGTGGCTAGGACTTCCAGTATATGTTGAATAAGTGTGCTATAGGGTCATCACTGTGTTGTTCCCAATTGAGTGGTAGAGAGACATCTCTGTCTTTTTCCCAATCTTAAGAAAATTGCTCTTAGTTTTTGCCCAATGAATATGATGTTTGTTGTGAATTTGTCATATATGGCCTTTATTATGTTGAAGTATGATCCCCCTATTTCCACTTTGCTGAAAGTTTTTAACATGAATGGGTGCTGGATTTTATCAAATGCTTTTTCTGCATCTATTATATGATCATGTGGTTTTTATCCTTCATTTTGTTTATGTGGTATACCATATTTATTGATTTGTGAATGTTGTACCAACCTTGTGTCTTTGGAATAAACCCCACTTGATCATGGTGTGTGAACTTTTTAATGTATTTCTGGATTTAGTTTGCTGATATTTTGTTGAGGATTTTAGCATCTATGTTCATCAGGGAAATTGGCCTATATTTTTCTTTCTTTGTAGCATCTTTATATGGTTTTGGAATTAGAATAACACTGGCCTCATAAAATGAGGTGGGGAGCCCTGGCTGGTGTGGGTCAGTGGACTGAGTGCTGGCCAGTGAGCCAAAAGGTCACTGGTTTGATTCCCAGTCAGGGCATATGCCTGGGTTGAGGGCTGGGTCCCCAGTTGGGGGTATACAAGAGGCAACCCATCAATGTATCTTACGCACATCAATGTTTCTGTCCCACTCTTTCTCATTCCCTTCCCCTCTAAATAAATAAATAAATAAAAGACTGGGGAGTCTTCCCTTCTCTTGCATTTTTTGGAATAGTTTGAGAAGGACAGGTATTAGTTCTTATTTGAAACTTTGGTAAAATTTTCCTGTGAAGCCATCTAGTCCAGTACTTTTGTTTCCTGGGAGTTTTTTGATTACTGCTTCAATTTCATTAGTTGTAGTCTGTCAATTCAGATTCTCAGATTCTTCTTGATTCTGTTTTGGAAGACTGTGCATGTCTAGGAATTTATCCCTTTTACTCAAGCTGTCCAGTTTGTTGGCATATATTTGTTGATAGTATTTTCTTCCAATCCTTTGTATTTTTGTGGTGTCAGTTGTTATTCTCCTCTTTCATTTCTGGTTTTATTTATTTGGGTCATCTCTGTTATTTTCTCAATAAGTCTGGTTGAAGGTTGTCAATGTTATGTATCTTTTCAAAGAACCAGCTCTTGGTTTCATTGATATTTGTGTTTTTTTCAGCCTCTATGTCATTTATGAGGTCTGTTCAGAAAAAGTTCAGCCATTGTTAATGTAACGAGAATGGTTTGTACAACATCGATGTAACCTGGCAGCCAAGGAGAGTGGACTGGAATGCACATGTGTGAACAATGACAACTTCGCTGTACTAGTCAGTGGGGGTAGCAGATACCACCACCACTGAGCATGTGTACTGTGTAGCTGTCACAATCAAAATGACTGAGCAAGTAGAGCAACGAATCTGCATCAGATTTTGCATTAAGCTTGAACATTCCTCCACAGAAACTATTTGGGTGATTCAGAAGGCTTTCAGGGCTTTCAATGAATGCAGGACTAAGAAAATTGTGGCACAAACACTTCAAAGATAGTCAGGAATCTGTTGAAAGTGATCCACAGTCTGGAAGGCCTGCAACAAGCAGAACACCTGAGAATGTTGAATGTGTACGGGCTGTAATCAGTAAAGATCAGTGACTGACAATGTGAGACCTAGAAGCTGAACTGGGGATTATAAAAACTATTACGTCCAAGACTTTGATGCAGGATCTTGGCATGAAATGTGTCATGGCAAAATTCATTCCACAGCTTCTGCTACCAGAGCAGAAGGAATATCGTGTTGCAGTTGGGAGAACTGTGTGAGGTCCCAAGGTGCCTACTTTGAAGGGGACTGAGGCATCATTGTCCTGCGTACAGTGTTTCTTGCATCTTATATCTTCTTCAATAAATGTCTCTATTTTTCATATTACATGACTGGATATTTTCTGGACAAACCTTGTTGTATTTCTGCTTTAATCTTTATTATATATTTCCATCTATTTTCTCTGAATTTTGTTTGTTGTTATTTTTCTAATTCTTTTAGGTGTGGAGTTAGATTTTTTGAGATTTTTCTTACTTCTTGAGGTGGGCCTATAATGTCATGAACTTCCATCTCAGGACTGCTTTCACTGTGTCCCCATATATTTGGGGTTATTGTATGTTAATTTTCACTTGTCTCCAGGTAACTTTTCATTTCTTTCGATTTCTCTCTTGATTTCTCTGTCAATTCATTAGTCTTTAATAACTCTTTAGTCACATTGTGTTTGAAGGTTTTTCAACTTTTTATTGTAATTGATTTCTAGTTTCATGTCATTGTGGTCAGAGAGGATGCTTGATATGATTTCAATCTTTTGAATTTATTAAGTATTATTTTGCATCCCACCATGCAGTTTATTTTTGGGAATGTTACATGTGCACTTGAGAAGAATGTATATTCTGCTGATTTGGGATGAAATGTTTTGTAAATATTAATTAAATATATCCAATCCAGTGTGTTATTTAAGGTCACTTTTGTCTTGTTGATATTTTTATCTGAAAGACCTACCCATTGATGACATTGGGGTGTTAAAATCCTCTACTATGACTGCATTACTGTCAATCTCTCCCTTAGTGTCCACAAGACTTTATATATGTAGGTGTTCCAATGTTGGGTGGTGCATATATATTTACAAGGGTTATATACTCTTGTTGGGATTGACCCCTTTGGTATCAATGTAGTAACCTTCTTTGTCTCTTGCTAAAACCTTTGTTTTAAAGTCTACTTTGTCTGATATAAGTACTGCTACCCCAGTTTTTTCATGTCCATTTTCATGGAATATTTTTTTTCTATACTTTCACTTTTAGCCTGTTTATATCTTTTGTTCTGAGGTGGGTCTCTTGTAGATAGCACATATATAGGTCGCGTTTTCCTACCCATTCAGCTACCCTATATCTTTTGATTGAAGCATTTAATCCATTTACATTTAAGGTTATTATTTTTTTAACTATATTTTATTGATTATGCTGTTACAGTTGTCCCACTCCTCCCCCCTTCTTGCCCCCCACCCCCTTACCCCCCCTTTCCCCACCCTTTAGTTTTGTCCATAGGTCATACACATAAGTCCTTCTGCTTCTGCACTTCCTATACTATTCTTAACCTCCCCCTGTCTGTTGTCTACCTCCCATTTATGCTACTTGTTCTGTGCCCCATTCCCACCCTCTCCCCCTACCACTCCCCTGTTGATATTCCTCCATACCTCATATAACTCCCT
>PVJI01032555.1:0-12081 GCA_004026765.1 Micronycteris hirsuta
TTCTGGTGGAATGTCAATGACTGTTGATGGCAATGGTCTTTAGAAGTGTATTTTAAAATGTCTAAATGTAAGGACTGTCTAGTTACCTTGTGACTGGTTTCCAGGTTAGGGCAAAGGAAACAATAGACATGTTTTATGTGCCATCTGTTGGAATTTGCTTTATGGTGTAATAGAGTCAGGTTTTTAGAAATTCCAATGTGCTTGAAAATCATTTGTAATTTGCTTGTTTGCTTCAGCTTCCTTAAACAATGAAGAAACTAAAATCTATTTAAAATAAATTTTAACCCAAGAGGTTAAAAAAATAAATGCTATCATTGATACGTAAAAACTGAATGAAGCATTTGGCCAAGCCTTTGCCCCAAGTGTGCATCTCTGATGCCATCTCATGGGAATTGTTGGGAAAAACATCTTAGTACAGGTCAGCAGGAAAAGTGGTTGGTTATAGCAGAATATCAGTGACTGTTGATTTTTTCTTTTAAGACTGTTTTGAGGTACCAATCTCAGGTCTCAATGTAAGTGACCAGTTCCTTGGAACCACTTTTTATGAGCACATCATCTAGATGAGACATTGGATTTGGGGGTGCACCATTGATTCTTTTATTTGATTATATCTTTAAATTATTCTTTGTATCTATAAAAGATATTTATTTCTGCATGTTATTTACCACACAATTTACTGTTTTATTATTTATAATAACTTTAAGTTGATATTCATGAGTTCTCCAGGTAAATAAGATATCATGCAGTAATAAAATTATGTTACTTTAGCTGTATAAAACATGAAAACATAGTTAAAGCTTGGAATAAACATGAAGATATGAAGAGTTAAAATGTATCAGTTATAAGTTCATTAATAATTAAATAATATAGTATCATGATTTTTAGCATTGTAAATCAGTTCAGGACCTGGAGCAATGGTGTTCTAGATATCAGAAGTACTTCATAAGTAAAATTGTGCCCCTTGTAGGTTAACCGAGGAACTCACAATATGGCAAAGGTCCACATTTTCAAAGAGGAGAATGTTTGATGGTGAATTCTGGAATCTAGAAGAGTAAAATTATAGATTCTAAGTTTCAGAGAACCAGCCTCTAAAAAACCTCAGAAATCCCGAAGGGGGATGGCAAGGCAAGAAATGAATGAAATCTGAGCACCCTCTTCTTCATTGGAGTGCTGGAGGTCAATGCAGGCCTCAGGGATCCTGCTCTCGCCAGATCCCTGGGCCCACACTGGCGATAGGCAAAGGAATTTTTCTTTATTTTATAGAAGGAGTTCCTTTGTTTTACAACCAGTGATGAAAAACAGACATACAATTTCCCCAATCAGCAAGGAACAGCTGCTTAGTCACAAATTATTAAAGGCTGACACATTGAGCAATTAAAAAAGACTGTAAATTCTACTCAAGTTGAACAAATGGGTGCTCTGATAAGGAGCATTATTAATCAAATAACAGCATCAGGACTAACTATTTTAGGCACTAATAATTGGCTAGACATATGTATTTTTTTCTTAGGTCCTAGATAACTCTAAATTAGTAATTAAAAATATATGTAGAGGTTGGTCTTTGTTCTAGAAAATTTAAGAGAGAGAGATGTCAATGCAAGCTAAAGTATTCCTATCCAAATTAGCTACTTCTGAAATGTAAACATTTGTCAGTGACCTCAGATTCTTAGGCACAAATGGTAAATTCATAAAACTCTCTGAAGTGTAAATTCTAACTAATGTTTATGGCTTTTCACTAAATTTCCTAGCTATTAAAATATTTTCTTTTGTCTATATCTCTGGTCTAAAGAAGAGCAATACATTTTGGAGTTTCAGAGAGAATTGTTTAGCAATGACTACTCTCAGGCTTCTCTCATCAATTAGCAAACTGCTTTTCTTTCAGCGTTGCTTAATGGCTAATCCTCTCCTTAACCCTTTCATGTGTGGGGAATTGGCTCGGAAGTTAGAATCCTTTGTTTTTGCAGGTCACAGCCAAAGCATGCAAGCCATAGGCTAGACTTGCAGAGAACTCCCCAAAAGTCGCCTTCTGCTGTGCAGAGGCATCCTACCCATTCTGACTGTGCCAGGAAATGGGTTTGGGCTGGTTCTCCACAAATTAGCGTTCATGGACCAGGTGTAGGCTGGCCCGCAACACTAAGTTACTTTAAGAAACAATGATTGAAGAGTGATTTATGGGCAATGAAAAGAGACAGTGACCCTCAGTGCTGTGGGTTATCACAGTGTGGTTCAGTCTCTTAAGGTGCCATATCTTCCTTGGCTTCTGAGGTTTGGTGGGTGTTTTCTTAGCCAATGACATTCCTCCCCAGTCTTTGCAAAATGCCTGGCATTTTTATTTTATTTTTTGTTGTTGTTCTTTAGCTCTCTGCCTCCAGGCTGCCTGTCCAGAGAAAGGTGTGATTTCAGATCTAGGGTGCAAATGCACATGCTGTTTGTATTCTAATTGACTCTTCATCCTGCTCCATATAGAGTAGGGTTTGTCATTGCTATGAATACTTCTTTCTCTTGGAAGATTTCTGTCTGCATTGTAGGTGCTTATTAGCAATCCTTACCTCTGTTCAGTGCATGCCAGTAACTCCCAACTTAACCCCACCCTAAGGACAATCTGAAAGGTCTCCATACAATGTGCCAAATGTCCCCTTGGTGGCAAAGTCAATCTTAGGTGAAAACCACTGATCTTTAAGCTGTGATCATTTTGGGAACCTGAGTGATCTGGTCTTGGTAAGAAGTGTTTTTACTATCATTACATGCAAATTATTTTCTAACTTCAATTGTGATTTATTTTGGGGTGGTTATTTAGATGTGTATTTCATAATTTGTAAATATAAGTACTTTCAAGTTATCTGTTGTTGCTAATTTCTTGATTAATGGCAGTGAGAGTGAGAAAAATATATATATGGAGAGATAGATAGATAGATATATCTATCTATAGATGTAGGTATAAATTTCAGTCCTTTAAAGTTTGTTGGAACTTGCTTTATATCACAATATGGTCAGTTTTTAAAAAATCCCCAAGGTGCTTGGAAAGCATCTGTAATTTGCAGTTTTGGGGTGCAGTGACATACTTAGGTTGATGGGAGAGACCTGGTTCTTCTTGCTGACACATGTAAAGAATTACAAATCAGCAAATCTATTAGCGTGTAATCAGTTTATAAGTGACCCATTCTCATGGAAGAGAATGTGACTTGGTAGAGTGTTTGGGGGGGTGGTGAAAGGCAAAGTTTCAGGGCAAACTTCAGGGGAGGGGGAGAAACATCTATTAGTTACTTTTGGCATGCCCCCAACTGGGCACCAAACCCTCAACCCAGGCATATGCCTGGAAGGGTAATCGAGCCAGTGACCTTTAGGTCTGCCCAAGCCACTGAGCACCCCAGTCAGTGTTGTTCAGGTGTCTTTTATTGGGTAGCATGTTATGAATTGGTTCATATGGATCTTGCACATTTTTCTTAAGTTTAATCCCAGGCATTTTTACCTGTTTTGTTGCTATTGGGTCTTTTTAAAAATTATATCTTTACCTTACTCTTTTGTATATAAAGGATATTTAATTATGCATGAAATTTCTCCCACATATTACTTAATTCTATTATTTGTGATAATGTAAAAGTTGATTCTAATGAGTTTCAAGGTAAGTAAGCTATCATGTAATGATAATAATCACGTTATTTTAGTTATATACAACTTAAAAATACCTAAGGTTTAGCTCTGGCTGGTATAGCTCAGTGGATTGAGCACGAGCTGCAAACCAAAGGGTCACCGGTTAGATTCCCAGTCAGGGCACATGCCTGGGTTGCAGGCCAGGTCCCCATGTTATAGAACAAGGGCGGGACACCCAACGATATCCCAATCCCACACCAGGTTCTTTATGCTTGCCGCCAATGGAAAGACGTATCTCAATGCCAGAGGCTGGTGAAAAGGAAAGAAATTGTTTATTTACAAGTTATACAGGCTTCGAGTAATGACTTAATGTCTCCTTTAAGATACTAGAGTTCTTTGGAATACCCGATTTCTGGAATACCCGTTTTCTAGAATACCCACAAATGGACACAATCCTTCCTTCTCCCCTCTGCCCAGTCCAGGGTACCATATCTCAGGGAGAAAAGTAGAAGTCCATGATTCAGGCAGCCCCTAGGTTCCAATACCATCCACTGTGTCGCCACCACGATCTCCAGTTAATCCAAAACCATGTGGCACCTTCTCATGGCCCACCAGCAAGAGTCCTTTCACCCCTTTTCCTCCAGACAAAATCTCTCTTGATTCCTAGGGTGCATGGCAAAAGGAGTCACCCAAAGCCATGTGGTGCTCTCTCTGTCTCTCTGGCCAAGGGGTCCCCACTCCTCCAAAGCCTCGTGGTCCAGAGCGTGTTATGGCTGCCATGCCTGGGTTTAAATAACCGCGCCAATCTTCCTCTGCTGCCCCATTTCCAACTCCTCCTTCAATCAGCTACACCTGCCAGCACTTCATATTCTTCTAGCTGTATTGGGCTGTCATGTTAACTGTGGGCAGGTGTGTCCCCATGGCACAGAGCCAATCATCTCCAAACTCTCAAAGCAGGCGTTGTGTCCAGGGGGAGTTGTCTCCAAGTTACATCTTGGGGGGCAGTCACTTCCATCCCCCTGGCTCAAAGCTTGGTCACAGCTATTCAACATATCTATGAAACCAGTTAAAGATTACATATATGTTAAGTGACCATACCAGAGGTTACCTGCAAAGCTTCTGCCATACCGAACAGCTCTGCATGGCCCGCTCCAGGAGTCCCATCCCCCCCAGTTCAGACCTGTGGGGGTGAGAACATCCTATATATTTTTTTTTCCTAATATTTCCTGGAGACCTTAAGCACTGGACCCCATTACAAATCCCTATTTGGGCCCACTTCTTTGCTGCACCCTGTTACAAGCTGATATCTCAACAGGTAACAACTAGCATGGCAACAAAATTAGTACAAAAGTCTTAAGTGGAACATGCTCCTGTTTTAGTCCACTCCCTGTGCAGATGATAGTATTGCCTGTGAAGTGACTCAGCAGTATAGTCCAGCACATCACTGTAGCAATTTCAATGTTATTTGTTCACTCATTTGGAAAGATTTGGGCTTCTTCTGACTGAGCTGTAGCTGTGGAAACACTGTCTGTCATTAACATGAAACTATCAGTAACCTGAGGGAAGGACATGGGGCCGTCCCAGGTCTCATCCCTCCACCTGTCACACTGCTCCCAGGCCCTCGTCCCTCTTTCCATGACAGTGTCAGGGGAGTCCTATCTGGACACTGGCCTCATAAGCCAGAGGGGATAGCTGGGTGGAGGGAGTGAGTCCTGGTTGCTTAAACCAAGACTTTGTGGAGTTTGGTCCATGAATGGACCTGAGGTGGCTATGCCCCACATGTGGTCATCAGGAGACAGTTGGTGATGGGTGGTGAGCAGGGGTTTGCTGTGGAGACAAAGCCGCCATGACAGAAAAGGAAGGAAAGGGGAAGAAAACAGCATGGCTGCCATTGGCAGGTAAGGGGGACAGGAAATCACCCCATCAGAATGTCCTTTCATGCAGAATTTTCAGTTTCATTTATTTTTCAGCTGCTGCTGTCTACTCTGAGCTCAGAAGCAGGCCTTCCATGTAATCTTCACGCCCAGTGAGGCCCAGAGCTTGTCCACGAAAACAGAGCTTGTCCATGAGCACATGGCTCAGATCCATGCCCAGCCCTGCCCTCCACACACTTTCCTTCGTGTGCAGCTCCTGGAATGTGAAAGGGGCTTAACAATGTGTCATGAATGATTTCACAAGACCAGTGGCTGTCTGAAGGGTTTGGGAAGTGAGGCAGTCACCCCTGGTTCTAGAACCCCCTGAAGCCACACAGGAGACACTTGCAACAGCACAGATCGCTTCTCTCCATCCAGCGTTATCATCACCTGCAGCCACCGACTTTCCTTTCTTATAGCAAACACCAAAAGGAGGTTTGTCAGCCTTGGCCAGATGCTCAGTTGGTTGGAGAATCATCCTGTAACTGAAAGGTTGAGGGTTCCATTGCAGTCAAGTCACGTATCTAGGTTGAGGGTTCGATCCCTGGTCAGGACATGTATGGGAGGCAACCAATCATCACACCAATGTTTCTCTCTCTCCCCTCCTCTCTCTCTAAAAGCAATGACAAAAATGTTCTTGGCTGAGTATAAAGAAAAAAGAGGTGGGTCACCGCCTGGGCCAATGATGCTGTAGGAAACCTGGACTTTCTCGTCCTTGTTCGATTTGATCTGAAGATGACACAGGAACAGAACTTGCAAAAAACAATCCCCATCTGTTCTAAGCCAGGCTCCTTGAATGAGACCAGAGTTTTCCCTTTGCCGTTTCTGACCCACATTTTTGGGAATGGGCCTCAGTCATTCTCTGGGAAGTAGATGGGAGGGATAGCCCAGTCTGTCCTTTGTCTCTTCAGACAAAAGTGGCCATTGGGGAACATCAGAATGTCCATCTGGTGCCCAGAGAGAGCTTCCTAAAAAGACAACAGGAGAGACCACAGCACAAGCCTAAATGTCCAGTAAGACCAGTGGCTGTCAGCACCACGCTGACCTGTGGGAAGGGCTGCTGCATCCTGATCTTCCATCACCAACCACAGCATCTGAGGCATCTTGGGGGCCCTCATTAGAAGTCATGACCTGGACAAAAAGCTGCAAAACCAAAGAGAAGTGGGCTAGAGCACAGAGGACAATGCCTGTAGTCCCACCCAAGAGCCACCACTCAGCGTTGTGGTTCTCCTCTGCTCCCCAGAAAGCAGTGCCCCCACCCCCACCATGGCCTCAAGGATTTTGAAACACCTTCCTCAGGAGAAGAAGGCTGAGAGGAAGACGCTGACATCCTGCGAATCCTGAAGGTGAACTGAGCTTTCCCCTTAAATGCAGGACACTGGAGAGCTTTCCTGGGCCCTGAATGGCCTGCACACACTGCACATGCACATCTGTACTGGAACTAGGCTGAGATGTGCTACACAGACTCTCCCTGGGAACACCATTCTTGTCCAACAAGGGGGTTGGTGAAACCTCAACCCATCCCGGGTGTGGGAACCAGTGTAACTGGAAACTGAAGGAAGGTGTTCAAGGCATTTGGAAGGGAAACAGGCTGCTGAAGAAGTCAGATGGGGCTCTGTACAGTTTGTGAAGGAAAGCTGTGTGGGTGTGTCCATGTGTGTGGTGAACAGAAAGCTCTAACTTGCTGTGCTAATTGGTGTGCCTTCTGGATTATGGAATTATGGGTGATTTTAATTTCTGTATTTCCCAAAGTCACTTTTTTAAAACAACAACTACATATCATCAGAAAAAAACAATTATGTCCCCATCAAGTATGAGAGTCTGCAAAAGAAGATCTCAAAGTGAAAATTTCAAAATGTTACAGGAGTTTTCCAGAGTGATGAGAGTAACTATCTCTTACTTTAAAAAAATTTTTAAAAAAGCTTTTTTAAGTAACTTAAGAGGTCTAATCTTTGAAGACAGTATCTCTGGGGGACATACTTCCCCAAGGGCGGCTCCCAGAGGCTTGTCAGGCACTTTCCAGGGCAGTTAGGACCGGGGCCAGACCTGGGGCCAGACCAAGGACAGACAGGTCAGGGTCTGGGTGTCAAGACAAATCTGCAAATTACAGAAAAGCTTACCTGACCCCAGCTGTGGAAGGCAGTGAGCTGTTCTGTGTTTGTGGCTGACCATTCTGGACAGTGATCCCCTCACCTGCCTAGCTATGGTCCCCAAGGCAGCCCACAGCTCCCTTACCTGGGTGACAGACAATCAGAACATAGACCATGTGGGGCTGGTCATGGCTGTGGTGGCCACTGTAGTCAGAGAGTCAAGTGTGTGATGGAGGCAGGTGGCCATGCTGTCCTGTCGCCTCAGCCACTAATGTCGTTTTGGCCCAAGGATCATTGACCTCCAGGTCTATCACAGTGTCATGTGGAGGAGTTGGGGAGCCAGCAGGTGCAGCTGGAATGGCCTTGGAGGCCCACCAGGTGTCATAGGGACAGGACAGTGACTTCAGCTGCCTGTCAAGGACAAGAGACTCAGAATCCAGCAGATGTCAGGCTGCACTCACTTCTTGGAGCCTCCACTTCAAAACAAGGATGGTGGCCACCAGCCACTGACAGGTGGGTGGGAGGGGTGTGTAAACACCCAGCTCCCTGCACAAGGTGGTCTGAGACCGTGTGAACTATGTGAGCAAGGCTGAAACAAAAAGTCCTGTTCATGACATAGCTTTGAGAGCCACACACCAGTTTCACAGCACAGATCAGCTCGGTTGTGTGAAGGAGGGATTGTACAAGGGCAGGGATGACAGCATGTGGATTTGGGGGACACTTTGGAGGCTGGCAGCTACACTAGGAATGTGGTTTGCTGCTGAAGGGGAGGGATAGGTAACAGCTTTCTCTACTCACCTTGGATTGCTAAGCCTTCTGGGAGAGCTCCAGGGTCTGTCCTATTGGGTGGTGGTGACCACCACCTGGCAGTCTGTGGGCTCCCCTCCCCACTGTATCTCAGTGCCAGCCCCTCTGCCAGCATTACACCAGGACTCTGCCCCTCTCCCATGGCCCATGCTAAAAGCCACAGAATACTGAGTTTAGGGTGTTCTCTCTGGGCTGTGCTGGTGGGGGGAGAAACAGGGAAGGGAAACAAAATCCAAGAAATACACCTTCCTTTAAAAAAGCATAAAAGAAAATAATAGTGGATATTTATTATTGAAATCTACATAGTTTATGTAGACACTCTTTACAAGCCTGGCACCAGGGTGACAGAAAGGTCATCAGTCCAGGTCATGGGGCTTGGGTCTCCCCTTTTCGTGAACCCACCCCAGGGGGAACAGGTTGTTCGTTTAGGTCTCCCTCATGCAGGAGAGAGTGTGGTGGAGTCACTAATTGTTGGCCATCTCTGTGTATTGAGCTCAGCTCTGGTTCTAAGTGTGACCTCTGGGAGCTGTTAGCACCCTTCCTTATGCTTATGCAGATGTATATGTTTACCCTGTTCTCACCCTGAGTCTTGCTGGACTCCCACCCATTGGGACCATGGGAATTTTGTGCTCCTGGGCCATTGTGGACAATACCTGGGAATGGATGGCCAAGAATGACCAACATTCTGCATGTCCATTATCCCATCAGACTTCACAAACAAAAGTTTCAAGATACAGTAAGTAATAATTTCAAGATGCTGTCAGTGGTGTACGAAGCCCTGTGGGGCCCAGGTACAAGGAAAGTGCATTACAGAAGCTGCATGTTACAGGCTTCATGAATGCCACATGCAGATTGGGTGCTGTCACAGGAGGAACTCCGTTTTTCTTGCCAACGCAGTAAAGGATTACAGATCAGCAAGTGTATTAGCATGCAAGCAGGGTTTATTAGGGATATACTCTCATAGAACAGGACAGGTCTTGTAGAGGTGGGGATGAAAGGCAAGAGCTTGGGGGGCAAGAGCACCAGGTCCTTTATCCTGAGGACTTACATAGTTGCTGGGATTGGGGAGAAGTTACATAGTGATTGGTGGGTAAAAGTGGTGCCAGATTCAAAGGGGACGTGAGTACCCACCCAAACATAGATATGTGTGTGGGTCATTAGCCCGAATCCTTATTTTCCTTCAGACCCCATTTGGTCATCTTGTAAAATAGATCTGTGACGAGACAGTTAAAGTTCAGGCAGTTATGCAAAGTTATCTTTGGGCTCTTTCTGTACGCAGTAGAGACCCTCTCATAAAACAGATAGTGGCCGGAGGCAAGCAATTTGCCAAATTTGTTTTATGGGTCCTTTCTGTAAGTGCTCTGGACCCCCTCCCATCTTTTAGGCCTTGGGATGCATAGTTTCAAAGCCTTTCTTTCCCAGATAGTGGAAACCATACGTAGAATTTCAACATGTTAGCATGGTGTTTCTTGTGATGCTGGAACATCTGGCAATAGAACTGGACCAGGCTCAGGACTGCTAAGTTAGTGGGTAACACATGTCTTCCTCATCCTCCCTCCCTGGGATTACCCTCTATCCTATCTCACACACCAGTGCAGGCAGATGCTGTTCCCAGTGTCAGTTCTCAGCAAGGGATGGGCTAGAGTGTTGTTTCACAGGTCACTCTCAGTACCACCTGCCAGTGTTGAGGAGGCTCTGAGGGTGTGCAGGGTCAGTGGGAGGGTGGTGGCCTGGAGGAAAGCACATCCCCCACCTCAGGCCTCCTTCTCAGGGCAGCTGAGCCTATGTGGGGAAAGCAGTGGTGCCTGCTCAAATTCTGAATTTGGCTACAGACTCCTACCCTGTCCTTCTCTTCCTTTGTCCAGCACTAAAGACCCGGAAGACAGGGGCACTGAAGGCTGTTCAGCTGGACTTGTGATCTCAGTGATCCTCTATGCACGATTCTCTGTACTGACTCAACTTTGAATGTCAAACAGAAAGGCTGTACATTTCCATTGTAGACTAGGAAACACACAGAGTGAAGTTGAGAATCTTGCCTTTGGTCACACAGCTGGAGAAGACAGAGCTGAGACTCACACCCACTATGGACTGATGTGGAATCTGTATGCTGTGCACCATGAAATGCTAACCCTGAAGGGGCAGCAAGGAGTGAGGAAGACCAGGTGCCCAGACTGAGCCAGGCTGACATCCACGCACAAGCATACATCCCTCCCTGCCATTCACCTCTGAGGCTCCAGAGGTTCTAGGAAAACAGAAGAGCTGAGAGAAACCAAGTGAGGAGGGTAGGGAAGGCCCCACTTTCCAGGGGCCTGGGGAATTCCCTTCTCAGGTGAGTCTGTCTCAAATCCCCCTCTCTGGACAGTAACCAAAGCAAATCGACTAAAGATTTATGCATTTGCAGGAGTTGAATTTCTGTGGCTGAGAGTATGAGTTCTTTGTGGCTCTTCCCAAACTTTCTGCTTTCAGTGATGGGGGGAATGAGGGATATGGGCTTCATATTTGTCTGGAGACAAAACTTGTTAGTAGGAGGTCAAAACTCCATGAAGGAGATTGGTGCTGACAATCCATGTCACTCATGAAACTGTTTGTCCATCTCATCTCTTGTCATGAAACTGGAGGGTTTGTGTAACCAGTTACTTCTGTACTAATTACAACCTTGGGGAGAGTAAGAGGCTGTAGACTTCCTATAGCTATTTATATGCAACTTAATGCTAATGACTTGCTCAGTCTACCTGAAATCATAGGACTTCTCCCCAGAGTGTGTCCTCTGGTGTCTGATGAGACTTGACTTGCATGTAAAGCTTCTCCCACACTCCCTGCAAACACAGGGCTTCTCCCGAGTGTGTTCTCTGGTGTGTGATGAGATATGACTTGCATGTAAAGCCTCGTCTGCACTCCCTGCAAACATGGGGCTTCTGCTCTGAGTGTGTCCTCTGGTGTCTGATGAGACCCGACTTGCATGTAAAGCCTCTCCCACACTCCCTGCACACATAGGGCTTCTACCTGGAGTGTGTCCTCTGGTGTGTGATGAGATGTGACCCATCATTGACCCCTTGCCAACACACTCCATGGTCAATTGTTACAATTCTTGACACTCCTTCTTTCACAAATAACTTGCCTGTGTCCTCTGGACTCTCTTTCTGGTCTTCATGGAGCTGTACCTCCATTGTTCTCTCATGCTCACTAGAGCTCCTCATTTGTTCTTTGGAAGGTTGGGAAAAGGGTTTTGAGATTCTCCTCTGACTGATCCTTTTAAGCAAAGGTTTGGACCTTTCTTTGATGTGTTGACCTTCGGCTTTATCATTCCAGCTGTGTGTATCGGTATGTTGGTGCTTCTGATTCTGATCCTCTGGGCAGGATTCCTCTGCTTGGACATGTTTTCTTACAGATGTTCCCGGGAAAATCTGAGAGGGATGATTGAGTTTCATGTGTTGGCTGAGGAATTTCTGACTAGAGAAGTCCAGAGAGCAGGAGGCACATGGGTGTGTAGCAGTAATCTCCACACGTGTGTAAACACAGTCCTGAGAATATACACGTTTTGAGCACAGCTCCGTGTGACTCCTGTGTGAGCAAGTGTGGATCATGTCTGTGTGATGGGAATTAATTCGGCAAAGGTGTATCTTAAAAGATTTCGGCTTGCTGATCTCTGAATATTGCTTTCACCTGGTCCTCTCTGCCAC
>PVJI01032556.1:0-12094 GCA_004026765.1 Micronycteris hirsuta
AAGATTTCATTAATTTTTATGGCCAAGTAACATCCCATTGAATATAACATTCCAGTGCTGTAGCTGTTTTATCCATTCCTCTGTTGATGGTTACTTGGGTTGCTTTTATAGCTTGGCTATTATAAATAATGCTGCAGTGAACATAGGGATGCACATATTGCTTCAAATTAGTGTTTTGGGTTTCTTCAAATAAATCCCCAAAAATGGAATCACCGGGTCATAAGGCAGGTCCATTTTTAATCTTCTGAGAAAACTCCATACTGTTTTCCATAGTGGCTACACCGGTCTGCATTGCCCCAACGGTGCACTAGAGTTCCTTTTCCTCCACATCCTCACCAGTACTTGCAGTTTTATTGATGAGATGCATTCTGACATGTGTGAGGTGGTATCACATTGTGGGTTTATTTGCATCTCTCTGATGATTAGTGGCACTGAACATTGTTTCATATATCTATTGGCCTTCTATTTTCCTCTGGAGAAGTGTCTCTGAATAGGTATTTTTCAAAACAAGACATATGAATGTTCAACAGGTATGTGAAAAGGTGCTCTACATTACTAAGCATCAAAGAAATACAAATCAAAAATGTTGAGAGGTCGGACTTCTGGTCAAGATGGAGGCGTAGGTAGACACACTGTGCCTCCTCGCACAACCAAAAAAGGAAAAACAACAATTAAAAAAACAAAACAGCCAGATCTGAGAGAAAACTGAACTGAGTGGAAGTCCGACAACCAAGGAGTTAAAGAAGACACGTTCATCCAGACCGGTAAGCGGGGCAGAGCCGGGTGGAGAGCACTCGGCAAGACGCAGTTTGTGGAGCGGTACCGGCAATGCTGCAGCCATCCGGAGAGACCCGAGGCGGGTGCACCTGGCCAGAACACAGCAGGCGCACTCAGCAAAACTGGGGCTGAGACTGGTGAACTGGGCGGTCCCTCATTCTTACGCAGATAAACTGGGAGGAAAAGCTAGGGAACAGAACAGACCATGCAGCCCACCAATGCAGGGAAATAAAGCCTCGAACCACCAATTGAAAACACCTGTGGGGGCTGAGGCAGCAGTGGGAGGAACTCCTAACCTCACAGGAGAGTTCGTTGGGGAGACCCACAGGGACTTGAAACTGTGCAGGCTTTCCCACTCACCCCAGAGCCAGCAAAGAAGGACCCAACTTGCTTGTGGGTAGCTGGGGAAGTGCGGAGAACAGAGCAAGCGCCATTGTTCTCTCAGGCTCCAACCCCGCAGACAGCGTCACAACACAGTGACGTGAGTTACCCTGCCCTGATGAAGGGTATTCTTGGATGTAGGTCCTAGCCTTTCATGACTTGGAATACTTCCAAGGCTCCACCCCTTAAAGTAACAGGCACACGGGGGGAAAAAAAGGGCCCAAATGAAAGAACACGTCAAAGCTCCAGAAAAAATACAACTAAGTGACAAAGAGATAGCCAACCTATCAGATGCACAGTTCAAAGCATTGGTAATCAGGATGCTCACAGGATTCAAAGAAAAATTGTCACAATTACTTGAACAAATGAGAAGGAAACTGGAACTCATATCAGCTGAGTGGACCAGCAGAAAGAAAAAAACATCCAACCAAAAAAGAATGAAGAAACAAGAATTCAAAAAAATGAGGAGAGGCTTAGGAACCTCCAGGACATCTTTAAACGTCCCAACATTCGAGTCATAGGGGTGCCAGAAGGAGAAGAGGAAGACCAAGGGATTGAAAACTTATTTGAACAAATAATGAAGGAGAACTTCCCCAAGCTGGTGAAGGAAATAGATTTTCAGGAAGTCCAGGAAGGTCAGAGAGTCCCAAAGAAGTTGGACCCAAAGAGGAACACACCAAGACACATCATAATGACATTACCCAAGATTAAAAATAAGGAGAGAACCTTAGAAGCAGCAAGAGAAAAGGAGAACAGTTACCTACAAAGGAATTCCCATAAGACTGTCAGCTGATTTCTCAAAAGAGACTTTGCAGGCAAGAAGGGGTTGGAGAGAAGTATTCCAAGTCATGAAAGGCTAGGACCTACATCCAAGAATACTCTATCCAGCAAAGCTATCATTTAGAATGGAAGGGCAGATAAAGTGCTTCTCAGATAAGGTCAAGTTCAAGGAGTTTATCAACACCCAGCCTTTATTATATGAAATGTTAAAGGGATTTATATAAGGCATGGAGGGATATCAACAGGGGAGTGGTAGGGGGAGAAGGCGGGGGAAGGTGCAGAGAATAAGTAGCATAAATGGTGGGTAGAAAACAGACAGGGGGAGGTTAAGAATAGTATAAGAAATGTAGAAGACAAAGAACTTATGTGTATGACCTATGGACAAAAACTAAAGGGCAGGGGATGGGGAGGTATGGGTGGAGGGGAAGAAAGAAGGGGAAATGGGACAACTGTAATAGCATAATCAATAAAATATATTTTTAAAAGTTGAGAGGTGAGTATTGGCAAGGACATGGACACCTTTGTGTACTGTTGACAGAAATATAAATTGGTCCAGCCACTATGGAAAACGGTTTAGAGGTTCATCAAAAAATTAGGACTTTAGCTAAAATGGAGGCATAGGTGGATAAACTTAGCCTCCTCACACAACCAAAAGAAGGACAACAACACATTTAAAAACAAAAAACAACCAGAACTGCCAGAAAATTGAACTGTATGGAAGTCCAACAACCAAGTAGTTATAGAAGAAACACTCACCCAGACACATAGTAGGGGCAGAGATGGGCAGCCAGGGCAAAGAAGACTCTAGGCAAGGCAGAGGCTGGAGAAGTGGGGCAGGCGGTGGCTGGTTTATCTGCAAGCAAATGTGGGACTGCCACATTTGCCTGCAGATAACCGGGAGGACCAACTGGGGAGTGAGACTACCAACCAACCCAGGGTTACAGCGTGGGAAAATAAAGCCTCAAAACCTCTGGCTGAAAAAACCTGTGGGTGTTGTGGCAGTGGGAGAATCTCCGAGCCTCACAGGAGAGTTCATTGGAGAGACCCACAGGGTCCTAGAACATTCACAAGCCCACACACCTGGGAATCAGCACCAGAAGGGCCCAATTTGCTATTGGGTAGCAGGGGAAGTGACTGAAAGCTGGCAGAGAGCTGAGCAGGTGGCACTGTTCCCTCTCGGACCCCAAGCCACATAACACACCACTACACAGTGAAGGAGGTTGCCCTGCCTTGTCAAATACTCAGGGCTCCACCCCATACTATGTATTAGATACACCGAGACAAAAAAAAAAATGGCCCAAATGAAACAACAGATCAAAGCTCCAGAAAAATATAACTAAGTGATGAAGAGATAGCCAACCTATCACATGCACAATTCAAAAGACTGGTAATCAGGATACTCACAGAATTGGTTGAGTATGGTCACACACAAAAAAAGAGGAAGAAGTGAAGGCTGTGAAAAGTGAAATAAAGGAAAATGCACAGGGAACCAACCAACAGTGACAGAAAGGAAACCGGGACTCAAATCAATAGTTTGGAGCAGAAGGGAGAAATAAACATTCAACCAGAAAAGAATGAAGAACCAAGAATTCAAAAATGTGAGAAGAGGTTTAGGAACCTCCAGGACAACTTTAAATGTTCCAACATCTGAATCATAGGGGTGCCAGGAGGAGGAGAAGAAGAAGAGCAAGGAATGGAAAACGTATTTGAAAACATAATGAAGGAGAACTTCCCCAATCTGGCGAAGGAAATAGACTTCCAGAAGGTCCAGGAAGCTCAGAGAGTCCCAAAGAAGTTGGATCTGAGAAAGCACACACCAAGGCACATCATAATTACATTACCCAAGATTAAAGATAAGGAATCTTAAAAGCAGCAAGGGAAGAGGAGACAGTTACCTACAAAGGAGTTCCCGTTAGACTATCAGCTGATTTCTCAAAAGAAACCCTGTAGTCAAAAAGGGGCTGGAAAGAAGTATTCCAAGTCATGAAAGGCAAGGACCTCCATCCAACAATACTCTATCCAGCAAAGCTATCATTGAGAATGGAAGGGCAGATAAAGTGCTTTCCAGGTAAGGTCAAGTTAAAGGAGTTCATCATCACCAAGCCTTTATTATATGAAATGTTAGAGGGACTTATCTAAGAAAAAGAAGATGATCAAAAATATAAACAGTAAAATGACAACAAACTCACAACTATCAACAACTTATACTAAAAACAACAAAAACAAACTAAGCAAACAACTAGAACAGGAAGAGATTCAAAGAAATGGAAATCACATGGAGCATTATCGGCAGGGGGGTGTAGTGGTAACAATGTGGGTAAAGGTACAGGGAATAAGAAGCATAAATAGTAGATACAAAATAGACAGGGGGAGGTTAAAAATAGTATAGGAAATGTAGAAGCCAAAGAACTTTTATGTACAACCCGTGGACATGAACTAAAGAAAGGGAATGCAGGTGGGAGGGATGGTGCAGGATGGAGGGTAATAAAGAGGGGAAATGGGACAACCATAATAGCATAATCAATAAAATATATTTAAAAGAAAGAAAATTAAAAATGGAACTACCATATGGTCCGAGATTCCATCTCTGGTTTTGTATCCAAAGGAAATGCATCAGCACTCCCATGCTCACCGCAGTATTATTTACAATATCCAAGATATGGAAATAATCAAAGTGTCCACTGATGCAAAGAATGGATAAAGATGCAGTATGTAAGTGTGTATATGGTATGTACCTTGTTTTCTGTGTATAATGTACATGCACATTTTTGCGTGCATTATACATTGGATTATTATACCCATTATTATACCTATGGTACCTAATCATTATACCTACATATAATGTTCACCCTTATTTTTTCCTCAAAAAATAATGGGAAAAATTTGGGCAAAAAAATGTGCATTATACATGGCAAAATATTGTATGTACAGGTGTATATATGCATGTCTGTGTACATATACATATATGTAATAGAATGTTATCGGCCATAAAAATTAAGGAAATTCTGCCCTTTCCAACAACATGAGTGGACGTTGAGGGAAACAAATCAGACAGAGAAAAACAAGCACATTATGATCTCATATACATTAGGAATCTAAAAATCTGAACTCATAAACAGAGAGTGGAGTGGTGGTTGACAGGTGTTGGGGGAGGGCCGAGAAGGGGAGACGTATACAAAGGGTACAAGCTTCCAATCTCAAGGTGGGTAAGTTAGGAGGCCTAATGCATTGCATGGTGATTAAGTTAACAATACAGTACTGTGCACTTGAAAGTTGCTAGAAGAATAGATCGTAAATGAAATCACCACAAGAAGAATTTTTTTCTTTTTTTCTTTTTTTAATATATTGATTAAGCTATTACAATTATCCCATTACCACCCTTTTATTCCCCTCTGTCCTGCATACTGCCCCTCTCCTTTCCCCCCTTTAGTTCTTTTCCATGAGTCATACGCATAAGTTCTTTGGCTTCTACATTTCCTGTACTATTCTTAATCTCCCCCTGTCTGTTTTCTACCTACCATTTATGCTACTTATTCTCTGTACCTTTTCCCCCTCTCTCCCCTTCCCACTCCCCTGTTGATAACCCTCCATGTCTTATATAAATCCCTTCAACATTTCATATAATAAAGGCTGGATGATGGTGAACTCCTTCAACTTGACTTTATCTGCTCTTCCATTCTAAATGAAAGTTTTGCTGGATAGAGCAATCTTGGATGTAGGTCCTTGCCTTTCATGACTTGGTATACTTCTTTACAGCCCCTTCTTGCCTGTAAGGTCTCTTTTGAAAATCAGCTGACAGTCTTATGGGAACTCCTTTGTAGGTGATTGTCTCCTTTTCTCTTGCTGCTTCTAAGATTCTCTCCTTAGTTTTAATCTTGGGTAATGTCATTATGATGTGTCTTGGTGTGTTCCTCTTTGGGTCCAACTTCTCTGGGACTCTCTGAGCTTCCTGGACTTCCTGGAAGTCTATTTCCTTTGCCAGATTGGGGAAGTTCTCTTTCATTATTTGTTCAAATAAGTAAATTTTCAATCCCTTGGTCTTCCTTCAATCCCTTTCTCCTTCTGGCACCCCTATAATTCTGATGTTGGAATCTTTAAAGATGTCCTGGAGGTTCCTAAACCTCTCCTCATTTTTTTGAATTCTTGGTTCTTCATTCTTTTCTGGTTGAATGTTTTTTTCTTCCTGTGGTCCACACCGTTGATTTGAGTCCCAGTTTCCTTCTCATCCCTATTGGTTCCCTGCACATTTCCCCTCATTTTATTTAGCATATTCTTCATTTTTTCATCTAATTTGCAACAAAATTCAACCAATTCTGTGAGCATCCTGATTACCAGTGTTTTGAACTGTGCATCTGATAGGTTCGCTATATCTTCATGACTTTGTTGTATTTTTTTTGGAGTTTTGATCTACTCTTTCATTTGGGTCATTTTTTTTTCTCTCAGCACACCTATTACATATAAGGAGGTGGAGACTTAGGTGTTCACCAGGGCGGGGCAACCATGTCACTGCATTGTGACGTTGTCTGTGGGGAAGGGGTCTGAGAGGGCACAATGGCGCTTGCTCTGCTCACTACCCACAATCAAATTGGGCCCTTCTGGTGCTGATTCCCACATGGGCGGGGCGGGGCTTGTTCTAGACGAACTCCCCTTTGGGGCCAGGAGTTCCTTTCACTGCTGCCTCAACCCCCAGAGGTGTTTTCAATCAGTGGTTTGAGGTTTTATTTCCCCTCACTGGGCCCCTGAGCTGCGCGGTCTGCTCCGCTCCTCAACTTTTTCTCCTGGTTTATCTGCTCACGAATGCGGGACTGTCCACTCTACTGGCCAGCCGTGGTCCCCCCGGCCTGTTTCAGCATTGCGTGCCCGGCTTCACAAACCGCCATCTGGCCGTGCACCCGGCTCCACCTCCATATCAGTCTAAATGAACGTGTCTTTAACTCTTTGGTTGTTGGACTTCCATAAAGTTCGATTTTCTGTCAGTTCTGGTTGTTTTTTTGTTTTTAAATTGTTGTTTTCCATCTTTTGGTTGTGCGAGGAGGCACAGCGTGTCTACCTACGCCTCCATCTTGGCTGGAAGTCCCCATAAGAATTCTGAGAAGTTATGGAAGTGTTAGTTGACACTACAATGATAATCATGTTGTAATATATAAATGTACCAAATCAACACACTGCATACCTTAAACACACACAATGGTATATGCCCATTATATCCCAACACAGCTGGGAAGGAAAGCATTATCCAGCCCAAACACACAACCTACCTCCTGCAGTCTTCATCTTTGCTAACTTGTTTAACATACTAAACAAAATGTAAAAGCAATTAAACCTAAAGCCGTCATTACTCTGCCAACAGTGGAAGTACATTCTATATAAGATGAAGCTATTTAATAAATTGAGTTAATTTTATATAACTACTGTAATTGCATAGGCTGTCTACACAAGTTATCTAGCTATCTCCCAATTGAGAGATTCCATATGAGTAAATTGTTGAAAAACAGGAAAAATGTGCATTTCCCAAACATCTGCAAAGCCATGTTTCCCTGCATGTGGACACAGAAACATCACAAGACTGTGATCATCATGTGTATAATTAGAAACTGAACTGGTGGCAAAGGATTTCAGGTTGAGTTCGCTTCATCTAGTCTTTGGCAATCTAATTGAAACTCATTGGAATACAATGTCCTCTGAGCCTTGCAAGCCATGAAAATTGGACCCTCGCCATCTCTTGGGCACAAAATTTGGCATGTTTCCACAACATTCTCATTGAGCCATGGCTAAGAGTATAAATATCTTATACTGCCTCTAAATAATTTGGACACCTAGAAAAATGTGTCCATGTGTACATGCATGTGCATGTACCTGTGCATATATGAAAATCTCAGTAACTTTTTAATAACTCCCATTGAAACTTCATCACCAACAGCAGAATCAGACACTTGACTTGCACTTCCTTGTCCAATAATATTCCCATTGCAATTCTTGTATTAAGCCTGAGGCTGAGGATTTGTATATAAGATAGGCCCACAGTGAAAGTCCCTGAAGAGGAGATTCTTTGGATCTGCCCTTTCTCTCCTGACAGGTAGGCAAAGGTGCTAAGATATTTAGTGTTCCAAAAGGCTTTACCTTCAGAAACAAAATTTTCAAGAACTAACGTCACTAGTGTTCTGTGCTGCACTGTACCTTATAGCATACATCTTGTGCTTGGGGTTTCAGGACCCAAAGAATTAGGTAAAGACATCCAACGTCTACCTAAGGGTAAAGGTTATGCGTAGTGAAATTGAGATGTCCTTGTTGTGATGATGTATGAATAGTTTGACTTTGATATTTTCCAGGTAGTATATTAAGTGCTTCCTAGAGAAGATGGTCTCAGTGATGGAAACAGCACAGGTGGGTGTTAACCATTGGGAAGAAAGAGATTGTGTTCAGAGGCATTCAGAAATGTGGTCCATTCAATGTGAGAGAAGGCACCACACATTTGTGACATTTTGAGTTATTTATTGGTGAGGCTGCCTCAGACTAAAATCAGTGTAAATTGGGTTTCCAGAGCCCCCGAATGCCTAATTCTTATCTTCAGAACTTTATCAAACATTCTTATTATACAAAATTAGCCCCTGTCTGTACATGTAAGATGGAGGGGGAAAGACAAGGGTTTCTGCCTTCCTACTTCCGCCTCTCCCTTCCCTTCAGGCAAACATAGATTCATAATATGTTCCATATGAAAAACAAGAATAACATTAATACTTACAAAAGGATGGTGGTGAAAATTAAATAAAACAGCTTTTCCTACTTCTTTTTTTAAACTTTATTTTTATTGTCGATATTAGTACAGATGCCCTCATTTTCCCCACCTTTGTCCACATCCACCCAACCCCCACATCCCTTCCCTCCGGGCATCACCACACTGTTGTCTGTGTAAGCACTCAAAAAATCGTTGCTTTTGTTACTGCTGGAAACCATGATATTTCCTGTCATATCTCCTGTCCCCCCAAATCCACCTCTACTTCTATCATGACACATTTCACATTTCGTCATACATTATATTCATCAATTTACACAAGCCATCCACTTTGATAAGCTGTAAGTACCTTGAAAATGTGGTCCAATTTACCCATGTATATTTGGATACTGCTATAAATGTTCACTTGCTAAGTATAAGGTAGAACAAATAATAATTATAAAATTCTAAGAAGGATCAATAATAGCTGTTTTTTTAAAAAGACATTATTCGGGGGGGGTGGATGGGACAACTGTAATAGCTTAATCAATAAAATAAAATAAATAAAATAAAAATAAAAAGACATTATTCTAATGATACCAGGGTGTCCCCCTGCCATGTGATCCCTTCACTCTCCTGTTTTTGTCCCACAAAGGGAAAGAGGGAGAGAGCAGGACTGACACAGTATGGGCCACTGTGTGACCTCAGAAGCTGGTCACTGTCTTTATTCTGTCCCCTACACTCAAGCGAGGATCACATCAGTTATACAAGATCGATAATGTTCTAGAGGTCTGCTGTACAACCTTACGGCTGTAGTTAACGGTATGGAACCATGCACTTGAAATCTGTTAAGGGATAGCTGTCATGTTTAAGTCTTTTAACTATAACATTAAAAATTAATGATATACTGTGAGATATGGATTCACACATTGTTCTAATCTGTATTCCAATAGCAAATGATATGTGTGTGTGTGTGTATTTAAGTAATTAGGCAAATAATTGAATCAGTATAAAGTAATTACAGTGACAGGTTACACAGAACAATAGGCTGTAATTTTAAGAAATTCAACATTAAAGAGTCAAGAGCAAGGAAACTGATTCATGTCACAGCAATATTGCAACAAGAAACAGAACAACATCCCTTTTTTTTTAGCAAGATAAGACCCTGTTGAAGTCAACGGAATATTTGCTAATACAAATATTAAACTTATAGACGATGAATGTACAATCGCTGGAACCGTGTCTTCCATTTCGTTGTGTTTAATGCTTCAGACAGTTCCTGACATTCAGTGAGTATATGTGGAATAAAATTAACACAATTTTAAAATAAAAATAAGTTGATTAAAATATGCTATGTAAAGGTCACTATTTAACATAAATATTTATTCTCTCCAAAACAGTTTTATAGAAAAAGAATTATTGAATGACTTTGCCTGTGATAATTTTATTTGATCACCAAACTGACTGCAATCTCAGAAATTTGGACAACTCCAAAAAATTGCACACAGTACAGCCACATGGGTAGCATTCTGAGTTGCATTCTTAGTGCATAGGAAGGAACAAAATAAATAGACAAGTACCTCTCCATAGGAAGTAGCTGGAAACACAAGAGAGAAAGAAAAGATGACCCCATGGAGCTGAAAAACAACACCAGAGTAAGAGAATTTATTTTCCTTGGCCTCACCCAGAATCAAGAACTGAGTTTGGTCCTCTTTCTTTTCTTACTTTTGGTGTATGTGACAACTCTGCTGGGAAACCTCCTCATCGTGGTGACAGTGACCTGTGAATCTAGTCTTCACATCCCCATGTACTTCCTGCTCCGCAATCTCTCTGTCGCCGACATCTGCTTTTCCTCCATCACAGCTCCCAAGGTTCTGGTGGACCTTCTGTCACAGAGAAAGACCATCTCCTTCAATGGCTGCTTCACCCAGATATTTTTCTTTCACCTTGTTGGAGGGGTGGATGTATGTTCTTTGTCGGTGATGGCATTAGATCGGTACATGGCCATCTCCAAGCCCTTGCACTATGTGACCATCATGAGTAGGGGGCGCTGCACTGCCCTCATTGCAGCCTCCTGGGTGGGGGGCTTTGTCCACTCCATTGTCCAGATTTCCCTCTTGTTCCCGCTCCCCTTCTGTGGACCCAATGTTCTCGACACCTTCTACTGCGATGCTCCACAGGTCCTCAGCCTCGCCTGTACAGACACATTTGCCCTCGAGCTCCTCATGATTTCCAACAATGGCTTGCTCACTACCCTGTGGTTCTTCTTCCTCCTGGTGTCCTACACAGTCATCCTAATGATGCTGAGGTCTCAGGCCAGGGAGGGCAGGAGGAAAGCCATCTCTACCTGCACAGCCCACATCACTGTGGTGACGTTGCACTTTGTGCCCTGCATCTATGTCTATGCCAGGCCCTTCACTGCCCTTCCCCCGGATAAGGTCATCTCTGTCACCTTCACTGTCATCTCCCCTCTGCTGAACCCCTTGATCTACACTCTGAGGAACCAGGAGATGAAGTCAGCCATGAGGAGACTGAAGAGAAGACTCATGCTTTCTGAAAAGCTTCAGAGAATTTTTTCCTCCTTTTTGTCCTCCTTCTTACTGCCTTTGAAAATATTTGTCCATCAAATAAACTGTATTTACTAAAAAATGTCTAGTTAGTTTTTATATTTCTGCTAAGATACACATGACTTTCAAAGATTCTGAACAGCATGAAATAATAATATAAAAATATGGGCTTCATGTTACAAAAGAAAGTAGAGGAATCAAACTGTTAGCCAGAGAAGTATATATTGTTGAAACGCAGATTCGGAAGAAATTAAGAAAACAAAATCAAAATGCACTCAAACAATTTTATCACACTGTAATTGTTGTGGGGCAGGGGGGTTTCCAGCTCTACTGAGGTATAATTGACAAACAAAAATGACATATATTTAAGAGGTGCAACTTGATATATGTATACACTATTTATAGGCTTAAAGAGCAGGATCATGGTGCATGTTTTGACAGAATTTCAGGGGCTCTGTTATAAATATACTGGTGAGGTGTGACAGGAATCCCACTCATCTGCATGACCGTGGGTCCCGGGAAGAGAATTCCCATGTCTGAGCTTGCTCCGTGGGAAAACACTCCCGTGAGGGCCAGCGTGAAATCATGCTCTTGAGAAGGGGGTTCTTTGAGGGGAAATTGAATTATTGAATTACCTTACTAAAACTTGCTACCTTGCTGAGACCCTTCCCCCTGCCAGAGCCAAGAGATTATTATGCTAATTGTTACCTGGGTACCCTTCCCCCTGCCGGAGCCAAGAGATTATTATGCTAATGGTTACCTGGAGACCTTTGCATAGTTAATGAATGGCCATCCCCCTTTCTGCTATTTCCTGTGTTTTCTAAATAAAAATACCGGTCCTGCCTCGTGCGCGGCTTTTGCTTCCAAGAATACGGAA
>PVJI01032557.1:0-12094 GCA_004026765.1 Micronycteris hirsuta
AGACATGTTTCTTTCAGGCATGACATTCCAGTCAAAGTTTTGGTTAACAAAAACTATTATTGATGACTGGTCTTAATGGTTCTATGCAAAGAAATCTTATGTCCTCATTTACTCCTTCAGAATGCCAAATTCTGGAGGGATCAGGTAGGGAGAAAAATACAGTGTGGAGGAAAATCCTTTTCCTTCTGATATCTACCAAAATTGCATTTTTTATGCCTTTTACCTTGAATGTATCTCTATGCCTTATTCCTTGTATGCATCTCTATGCCTTATTCCTTCTATTACTACTTTCTAAAACTCTTACATTCCTTTTTATACAAACCTTCTGCAGCATCCACAGACCTTCTGCAACATATACAAACCTTCTTCAACATATACAGACCTTCTGCAACATTCACAAATCTTCTTCAACATATATATCTGAAACTTTCTCTTGTTTACTTTTCTACAGAGTATGAAGTTCTAACCTTTTCTGGAATCCTCAATTTTCTTTTCAGAGCAGATACAGAGAAAAATCCAAAACACAGACAGATTTCTATAAGAACAGTATACAGACCCGGTCTCTTGGCAGAGACATGTCCCTTTGCCTTAGGCTGAAACACTCAATAGCCCCAAATGACCCTTCCTGGGTCCCGAGTGGCAAAGGTATTCTCTCCAACCAGTTACAGGTGACTTCCACAGGTTTTCAGGTGTATTTACACAGGTCTGAAGGTGCAGAGGATTTCTGATTAGAAACAAAAGCAGATTGAAACTATATTCCCATAAAACCAGAAAACAAGTGGTTGAGGTTCCTTTCTTCCAGGTTACCTATTTAGATTTAACTATAATTTACTTTTAATCCCCGTTCCTTTCCCACACTGGGAAGGACTATATTTAAACTTAGTACTTAAACTCAGTATTGGGCAGCCAAAAGTCCCAGCTTTACAAGCACCTTCTACTAAAAGTCCCTAGATTCACTGGGATATCCTGCAGCTTTCTTTACTCTGGTGTGATGAGTCCAAGGTGGCATCTTTACTAGCTCCCCCACGGTGGAGTGGGGAGCAGTATGTCCCAAGGTCCAGTCTACTTTCCTCCTAGTTGGCTTTCTGAAGATGCTGTCACCTAAATCTTGAGTAGCATCTAGTCTGTAGGCCCAAAGAAATGCAGAAAACCTGTGGGAGAGAGAAGTCTCTAATACAAGCAATATTATTCATTACAGTTAAAGTCTGACTCAGCGTTCGCAGGAACTCGGGGTTGGGCGGCGGTCCACCGTAACTACGCACCCGTCGTTGGAAGTCAGAAAAGTTCTTCATAAGGCAGTCCAGGGGGGAGCCTGGAACGGACTCCTGCTGTCTTATCCTGAAAACATCAAAAAGAGGGACACAGAGCAGTCCTACCTAAACAAGCAGCACAATAAAACAGATACACAAACAGTTAGACGAGTCAGACATACAAACAGAAACTAAACGCAGCGCAGCGCAGCGTGAGGGGAAAACAGATGTGACCGGTCACAAACCAGATAATTCAGAACCAGATTTCAGAGGGCGGCGTCCCGCCTCTGACAGTCCCTGGGTAGATTATTGGCAGCGTCCCACCTACTACCCCAGGGTCAGATGCTCCGGAGCCCAGAAACAGAACCAGAAAGAGAATCCTCAGTTGTTTACTTAGCTCGAGCTGCCCGTCCGGTCTCTAAACCGAAACTCTACTGAAGGAGATCTTGCTGGGGCCTCTAAATGTTGTACATTTTCTCTAAGGTGTGATTACTCTCTTTTTTTTTTTTTACTTCTCTAGAAGCCTGAGGTCTTTATGCTATGTGGAATCTTCACTTGATTTCTAAAATTTACTAACCTCCTGTGCAGTTTCTCAAATAAAAACAGGTCTGTTATTACTCTGGATGCTATCAGGGAGGCTAAAGTGAGGGATTCTTTCCTTCAGTAAAAGTTTCACTGCCTCTGAAACTTTCTTTCCCTTCTAAGGGGTTGTTTTCCAGCACACAATATATTCAGCAATTAATTTCCTATAGTTCTAGAAATTTCAGGACCTGTGAGCCACAGTTTGACATGGGTGGTTAGTAAGTTTCTTCTACAGAGTGCGGCCTTATGCAGGTGCTTTATGACTGGCTCGCAAGCAAGTTTACTGAAGCAAAAAACAAAAACTAAATTGAGACACAGACAGCGGTTTCCATAGCTCTTCAGTCTTCTCTCCTCAGATAAGCTGTAACAGGGAGGCTCAGCCTTGGCTGGTTTCCCGGGCCGAATCAAGGCCACGGGGCTGATTTATGGCAGTTAATTTTAGCACACTGAGCAATTAAACAAAAACTATAACATACTAAGAATTCCGTTCTTATTCTTTTTCTGTCTGCTACTTAGTTACATTCAGCTTCTTTTCTACCTAACTGCTTTTACTTTGCACTTTGCCCAGTTCCAAGATGGCAGAACTCTCACATAGTCCCTTATCTAAGATGAATACTCAGGCAGACTCGGCTCACCAAGCCCAGGGGCCTAATGAGATAAAGGACCTAAAGGACCCTGGAAGCTCTGAACCTTGGGAGGGGGCTAGCAATCATGAGCCTTATCAGCGAGCGCTGCCCAGAGGGAAAAGGGCAGGCGGCCGCGCTCCAGAGCCTATCATTCCCCCGAGTCCTTCTCCGAAGTGCACCACCCCTCTTCCCCAGTGCAGCCGGGCCCGGTGCTATCCCCGAGGCACGCCTCCGCCTGCCGCCCGGGCACTAGGCCCCCCTTTCCTCGGCTGCAGCCACCGCGGAAAACTCCCCGGTGCCCGGCAGCCGCGCTGGCTACCAGGGCACGCCCCCGCGGCTCCTACCCCAGTTATTTGCTGCTTTCATTTTTTCCCTGTAGACTCCAGCCCCCCTGCTGATTTTAGTAGGGGACTGAAACTTTTGAGTAGGAGGCTTATTTAACTTGGTCCTGCTCTCCTACAACATGCTGTCTAAACAGATTTTTACTTATACAGCTTCTATACTAAATGTTTTCAAGACAGTTACCTTGAAGTTTCTCGGCAACGGTGCAGTCTCCGGGAGCCTCCCATGCTCCCTCTCATACGGCACAGACAAACAGAAGGAAGGGGAATCTTTCACACAACCAGTCAAACTCTGCGAGCCATCCCATGGAGTCACAGACACATTCATACTCCTTGCACTCTTCCCTGAGAGATTCTGACGGCCTGAGCTTAGCCCAGACACCCGGTTTCTGGTCCAGAGGTGATCAGCCTCTTCCTGGTCTCGGGGCTGGTCCCCAGGGCACTCTGATCCTGATTCTGATAGCCCGCCTCCCGAATCCCGATAGCGCGCCTCCCGAAAGGCATGTGGCTCCCACCTCTCCATCCCAGTCGGAACTGCCGGCGGTCCCAGCGGTCGCCACCCTGGCTGGCGGGGCCTAAGAAATCTCAGGGCACATGCTCCCCCTCCTTGTCCAGGGTAGCGTCCGCTGCAAGCGCCCGTCCTCGGCTGGGAGGCAATTGGCCCATTTAGGTGAGGTCGCTTCCCGGTCAGGGAACCAAATGTTGCGGGAAAAGAAGCGACCAAACTCCTGATGAGAGGTATGAGTCACAGACCCTTTATTATGCATGCGGACCCTAGGGAGAAATCTCCAAATCCAGGGCCCTTTGGAGGTCGTGACTCCACGTCCCCGTAAGAGAGTACATAAAACTTGCTCAAATAGTTCCCGTTCTGTTGATGGGGAATTTCCCTTTGTTATTTATTTATTTCTTTATTTATTTATTTTTAACTCTCCAGCACCGCTCCCTGCTACTTTCGTTTTCACTTACCGGGCCCCCGTAGCAGCGGTCCTCTCAGGCTCCCGCTATTCCCACGAAGCAGGACTCTTCAGGTCCCTGTTCGGGCACCACTCTGCCACAGCCCGCTGCAGCAGGGTGGTCGTGGGATAGGATGAGGGACTAAATAAAGGAGAGGGCCAAATGCTCTGCTGGCATAAGGCAACTTTATTCAGAGCTACAAGTCTTTTTATACACATCAGGGATAGATAACAACTAGCTGAATACAAAGGTCAAGTTATCTGTCATTCCCTTGAGAACAAGTCCTTCCTCTTGCGTGATTTGGCTTCGGCCCCAGGATGTCTTGTTACTCATAGAATGACCTTGCAGCGGAACACTGTTTATCAAGAACATGCTTTGCTCAGGGTTGAGAAACAGTCAAGGCCCGAGGAGTTGTCAAGGCCGGAAACCAGGCCTGGTCACCACACCTGCGGTGCCAGACCCTATCCACGACCCTATAAGACCCTCCTGGGCTACTACAGGTATCGAACACAAGAAGTATTTATTGAATAATCAAATGAATCCATGTATACATAAATAAGATTTTCTAATAGGGACCAAGAAGTAACTTGTTTTTTATCTCTGTAGTTGATAATATGAATAATGAGAGCAATATCATATAGTATATTACTTATCTAAATATTTTTATTGAACCCCTCTTGCATTCACAACAAATATAACTGTCAAATCTTAAATATAATTTTTGAATGTAATTATTTCTCCCAGGGTAACTGGGAGTTGCTGATTAAAGGCTACTTAATGGTAAAGTGTTATATGATATGGTGGATGAAGCCAGAAAGATCACTCAACAAAGAAAGAACTTGGAATGAGAAGAATATTAGAATCAGAAAATTTCTGAACTAACAAATTAGAAAATATTATTACTATTTTTCACCTCTTGTACTCAATAATTGCTATGTACTTGCTTGAATGTGCATTATAGATTATTAAATCATCTCTGCATTACCAGCATCTATATTTCTATTATTGCACTTATCACACAGTACTATAATTATTGCATTTATTTATCCATTTATTTCTATCATTAACTGGAGTTATTTTGAGAGTCATCACTAGGTATTGAATATCTGTATCCCTCAAAAGCATAACACATAATCAGTACTCAAGAAATTTGTTGAATACATCATTTCATGCATTATCCTTTATTGTAATGATGTGCTTTTATGTTGATTCTCTCAGCTCCTCAAAGATAGTCTTCTGTCTTCATGACAATATAATTGGGTTAGCAAGTCAATAAATAAATGAGGGATTTAATGACTGAATAAATATACTAAAATGTGTTTTCTATTTCTCAGCCTTGAATAGACAAATGGTTCTATTAACATGTATGTCCAAATTTCAGTGACTATGAACTTCCTCCTGCTTGACTACATAGTCAAATATCTCATGAAGCCTTCAACCTGAATATTCTCAAGATAATTCTCCAAATTCATGCATGGTATAGTATTTGGTTCTTTCAATGACATTCATTACTTAATGGTGATATTTCTCTGCCAATTTTCATTGCTTTCCTTATACTAAGCCCTCTGTCAGATCCATCCAAGTCTTTTAGATAAAGTTATAATAATACACAGGGAAATATGGCTCATATTCTATATGTACATATGTATGCAAGTATGTATGTTTGTATGTATTTGGATGTTCAACATTCATGTCTTTAAACAGAATGTTTTGAGGAAACCCAAAAGTGTCTAGCCTCAATGGGAGGCAGATAACCTCTACCACTCTAAATTCTAGGAGACAGGTCATTTATTTTCTTAGTTTTGCCAGCAAAAGAAAAAGGCAGATAACATAGGCTTTACCAATTGTATAATTCTCCATAAAATGTTGAATTAGGTATAAGTGGGATGAGAGCTATTTAGAACCCATTGAATAACTCATTGTGGCATCAACGTTTCTAGGCATTGGTGCCCCATTGTGCCAACACACTGTCAAGACAATTTTAATGAAGTATGTATGTTCAGTTAGCTGCTTCTTAACCATTCAGGCCCTCCACAGTTTCTTCCTGTTAATCAAGTTTATTTTCAAGACTCTTATCAATAATGTGAGCTATTATGGGTATATATTTTTAAAAAATAAATTTCTATTGTTTAATGTCATCAGGGTCAGATTTCCTGCAGCAACCCAAAATCTTGAATGACACAATACTTAAACTTTAAAAGTAAACAAGGTTTAAACATTTTACTTTCCAGGAAGCTACTCAGCCCCAACGTAAATGAACAGATGCAAATGAATTTTTCAGATAAGAATATAGTTAAACTTTCTCAATGATGTGGCTGTTACGGTCTTTCTCAGTTGGGCTACAAAATAGTGGATTGCTAATACTATCTCTTGATTCTCTTGATGGAGACCAGCATCTTTAAAACTACATTCACAAAATATTAGTTTCAGGAGAGTTGAATGAGTACACTGAGAAATGTGGATTCATTGTCACAGCTTTGTGGTATACTGGGTGCTAAGTTCTCCTCTGGGTGAGTCACTAATTCACGATGCACTTTAGCATATTTAAGACTCTGAAGAGTCAAAGTAAAAGTGCTTGATTATTTTTCTTTCACTCTGTGAAGATCCTCCCCACTAAGTGAGAGTTCCAACCCTGCAATAGGCTCTGCAGCCCAGAGCATCAGTGCTAGGAAAAGGAATCTCCACAATATCAAGCTGAGAATATTAGCAGGGGTTCAATCTGGGTGAGATGAGTGTTGCTGTAGACCTAGGTTCCTTTTTAAAAGACCCACGTGTAGATGCTCTGGCTCACAAACATTCACCCTAAACTCCAGCAAAGGTACAACAGCTCAAAAAGTACAGGAGGCATATAGGGAGGAACTTTCTGGCTTCAGGGCCAGGGGTAGAGAAGCAGCTCTCTCTCATACAGAAGTATTGGTCAGCACTGCCATTAATTTGTTGAGCCCTGCCCCTACCCATCCTGCAAGCAAAGTTGGGCACCTAAACTGAGTTTCCATTATCCTGGCTAACAGAGCTTTTCCCACCCTGATTATTCCCTGAGACTCTGTCCCAGCCAATTCATATAACAACCAGAATCTCTTTCAGTGGCTATTCCTCAGAAACAGTGGCTTCAACCCCTACTGCACACTCTCCTAAAAGTCTTTAAGTAAAGCTCCACAAACCCCAGAAAAGAAGTGACCAAAAAATATAAGACTCCTAGAAGGAAACATAGGCAGTGAATTGTTCGACTGCTTTTAGCTATGTGTCCTCAGGAAAGGGAAACAAACAAATTAACAAATGTGACTATAACAAACTAAAATGTTTTTCACTCTAAGAGAAAATCCTCAACAAAACAAAAATACAATCTACTGAATGGGAGAAGATATTCAGTAATGATATATCTGATAATGGATTAATGTCCAAAATATATAAAGAACTCATAGAACTTAATACACACATACACAGTTCAGTTAAAAATGGGCACATAACCTGAATAGATATTTCCCCAAAGAGGACATACATAAGACCAACAGACATATGATTAGATTTTCAATGTCACTAATCATCAGAAAAAGCACAAATTAATAACAGAGTGAGATAATTCACACCTGTCAGTGTGGCTATCATCAATAAATCAATAAACAACAAGTTTTGGTGAGTATCTGGGAAAAAAGAAATCCTCCTGCAATGTAGGTAAAATTGCAAATCGGTGGAGTCACTTAGGAAAACAATATGAAGGTTCTTCAAAATTAAAAAATAATAGAACTACTATATTACCCAGCAATTCCACTTCTGGGTATTTATTCAAAGAAATCCAAAACACTAACATGAAAAGATATATACATCTATATGTTCATTGAGGCAGTATTTACAAACACCTCAATATGGAAGAAACCAAAGTGTCCATTAGTAAATTGCTCTAAAAGAAAAAGTGGTACATATTTGCAGTGGAATGTTACTCAGTGCCCCCCCAACACACACAAATCTTACCATTTGCAACAGCGTGATGGACCTAGAGGGTACTATGCTAACGTAAGTTAATCAGGCAGAGAAAGACAAATATAACATGACTTTTTTATATGTACTGCAGTATCTAAAAAAAATAAACATACCAATTATGGGCAATTCTTTCCTGGATTCCTTCAAACATTAACTAAATTATCACAGGCATGCTCATAATTAAACGGCTTCAAGACTCAAGTGAAAAAATTTCTAATGGTGGAATTTCAATAACTATAAATGACTGTGGGCAAGATATGTTGAGAAGAAACAATTCTGATTACCTTCAAATATAATCTCAGGGCAGAAACATCACTGAAGCTGAAATATCATTGAACATTGTACTATCTTCGGTATTTAACATCTGAAATTATACTTAATTTACATACATAATTAAGGGAAGTTACATAGCTTTTATTTTCACATATTCACTACCAAAATTATGGAAAGTGGAGTATTGTTATTAAAATAAGAATATTATTTCACCACAAAAATCTAATGGGTATTAACCATTTTGTTTTGTTTATTTGTAATACTTTTAGCAAATATACAATACATTCTTTTATAATTTGCATTAAGTATATATAAATCGTGAACCCCATTTTTCATTTATTATGTATTTTAATACCAGTATAAAATTTCTTCATATGACTGTTTATGAATTTAGAGATTAACATATTTTAACAGGGAGTATATAGAAATAATATAAAACAGACATTCAAAAATATTGTTCCTGGCTGGTGTGTCTCTTTTGGTTAGAGTGTCATCCCATAACCAAAAGGTTGTGGGTTTGATTCCTGGTCAGACACATTCCTAGGTTGCAGGTTCAGTCCCCAGTGTGGGAGTGTATGAGAGGAAACCAATCGATGTTTCTTTCTCACCCTTCCTCTCTCTACAAGTGCAATGAAAAAATGTCCTTGGGTGAACATTATGTATACCTCCTGCTGGAAAATTCAGTGAAAAAGTGTAGTGACATTTTATAATTGATTCTATTGATTCTGTAATATAAATTAACATCAAAACACTATTTAAATTATCTCAATAACATTTATTTGCCCAGAAAATTTGAGGTTTATTTTCAACTGTCATAAAGCTAAATTTTTGAAATAGTCTCAGAAAGGTACTGATGGTTTTAATATTTTATATGCTCATGCTTGTATTTAAAATTTACATGGAAATAATACCAGGGGAGAAAACCAACTTCCTCATAATTGATTTTACCTCTCTTTCTTTATATTTTTAACCTTATATTGAGATATAATTAGACCTACTGGTGTTATCTATTGTTCAGAACAAATCAACAGGAAATAGTGAATTTTTACTGGGGAGACGATGATAGGGTTCTCATCGTAGTGGTGCTCAGTTACATTTCCTGTGCATGTGGATAATCAGTAGCAACATTGGAGCAATAGTAACTTCTCTGTAATGGCCTGGATATAGGCTGATGTTTTCAGAGTAGCCCAACTCATATGACTTCTCTACTGTCTGTAAAGCACTAATAAGTAGTATCTCAATATAAAAATCTATTTCAAAGTTCAGAGCAATTTTCTCTGGAAAAAAGTTTATAAAAATCTGATCATTTTATAATGTATTTATAGAGTAATTAAAGTTTTTATATAGCTATTTAGATGTAGATGTTCTGTCTCATTTATATATGTATTTATACACATACATGTCTACACAGAAAAAGCCCAGTCATTGTTAATATTACAAGAATGGTTTGTGTGACATAGATGTAATTTGGCAACCAAGGAGAGTGGACTAGAATGCAATATGTGTGAACAATGATGACTTCACTGTACTACTTAGAGGGGGTGGTAGATGCTGTTGGGTGAACTTGTGTACTGTGTGGCAGTCACATTCAAAATGACTGAACAAGTAGAGTAATGAATCTGTATCAAATTTTGAGTTAAGCTTGAAAATTCCTCAGGGGAAACTATTCAGATGATTCAGAAGGCCACATCTACGGGTAACTGCTGATTGGCAGCTTTATCACAACAATGTGCATGCTCATGCATCATGTCCCTTCAGAGTTTTTTGGCAAAATCAAATCACCCAGTTGACTCAACTCCCCTACAACCTAGATTTGGAGCCCTGAGACTTTTGGGCTTTCCCCAAAATTAAAATGACCTTTGAAAGGGAAAAAAAATTTCAGATCATCAGTGAGATTCAAGAAAATATGATGGGGCAGGTGATGGTGATTCCAACAAAGGATTTTGCAAAGTGTTTGGAACAGTGAAAGAGACCCTGGGAGAACTGTATGAGGTCCCAAGGGCCCTACTTTGAAGAGAACTGAGGCATCATTGTCCTATATATAATATTTCTTGTATCTTCTTCAATAAATTTATCTATTTTTCATATTGCCTGGCTGGACATTTGATTGGCAACTGACAGTGTGACAATTAGAAGCTGACTGTGGCATTGTGGCTGAGACACAAGACATGAGACATGAGACACAAGGCAAATTCACATGAACTACTAAATCTTATGGAGGAAAAGGGATGGCATGGCCACTCTCTCAAAGGGAGAGTGCCTTGGAGTGCCTTGGCCACTCTCTCAAGAGGAGAGTGCACCCACTCTTGCCTTTACAGGCTTCTATTTATTGCTTTTCTGGTTACATTACATGGAGGATGGTTCTCATTTACTATGCACAGTTTCACTGTAGGTGATTACCTTTTACAGATAACAAAGTAAAGAATGTTGCTAACTACTTGAAAGAGAAGGATATTACAGATCCAGGGAAAAGTGGTTGAACTCTTTACACTCGATACTTGGAAAGTTTAGCACAGACTTTAGGAAGTTACTTTAGAGATACACAGTAAACATTTATTGCCCCAATCCAGGGTGAGGGAGTTTTAGAAAAAGCAAGTTTCATAGCAGTCTAGGTACAATGCAGGCCAGATTCCCCATGGGAGAACCCATCTATGGGTGTGGGCCCTGTGTTGCTCTCCACTTGCCCTTCGGAGTGGGAGCTGGGCTCACGCCATGCAGAACGGTCTCCCATACTTGATCAGCAACTGACACTGTGACAATTAGAAGCTGATCTGGTGATTCCAAAGACTACTAAATCTGAGATTTTGATGCAGAATCTTGGCATGAAATGTGTTGTGGCAAAATTAGTTCCACAGCTTCTGCTATCAGAACAGAAGGAGCATTGTGCTTTTTCTGCAAAGAGTTTAGAGTGTGTGTGTGTGCACCTGTGGGGATGATGATGATGTGAAAGCTACAGAGGCAAACTGGCATTGGGGTCAGATTTTATACTTACTGGTTTCTGGACATTCATGTTTCTTTACAAACAGATGCTATTTCTTAATACTCATAACCACAAAATCTGAGGGTATGAGATAGAAATGTACCTTAGAGTAATCAGCAGTGAGTCGGGGGCTCTGAGAGCTTCAAGCAAGGTCCATTTATCCCCAGACTGTGATTTTAAAAGATCACATTGTGGAAATTGATGGGAGTTACACTGGCAGTTTTGAAAAGAAAGAATCAGAAGTTAATGGCTCTGCCTTTTGACCTAGCAATTCCACTGCTGGAATTATATCCTAAGAACCCTGAAACACCAATCCAAAAGAACATATGCACTCCAATGTTCATAGCAGCACAATTTACAATAGCCAAGTGCTGGGAGCCACCTAAGTGCCCATCAATAAGTGAATGGATCAAGAAACTATGTTACATTTACACAATGTAATACTATGCAGCAGAAAGAAAGAAGGAGCTTCTACCCTTTTGTGACAGCATGGATGGAGCTAGAGGGCATTATGTTAAGCAAAATAAGCCAGGCAGTGAGGGAAAAAAAAGCCATATTATCTTACCTTTAAGTGGAATCTAATCAACAAAACAAACAAAAAACAAAATATAACCAGAGACATTGAAATTAAGAACAATCTGACAGAAACCAGAGGGGAAGTGGAAGGGGATAATGGGGGAAGGGAGGGAGAGTTTTCAGGAACAACTATAAAGGACACATGGACAACACGAAGTGGGGGGTAGAAGCCAGAGAGAGAGGTTGGGATTGCTGTGGTGTGAGAAGAGTGATAGGGAGTAAATTGAGGTAACTGTACTTGAAGAACAATAAAATAATTTTTTAAAAAGAAGTTAATGGCTCTCAAATTTAATACAAATAACAATCTCCTACAATGTGTGAATAAAATGCAGATTCTACGCAGCAGAACGGAAGAAGGAGCTTATACCCTTTGCAACAGCATGGATGGAACTGGAGAGCATTATGCTAACTGAAGTAAGCCAGGGGTGAGGGACAAATACCATATGATCTCACCTTTAACTGGATCATAATCAACAAAAACGGAAAGCAAGCAAAACATAAACAGAGACATTGAAATTAAGAACAGTCTATCAA
>PVJI01032558.1:0-12081 GCA_004026765.1 Micronycteris hirsuta
CTGTTAGCTACCAGCAACCCTTCTGAGTAGGTGTTCTTTCACACAGTCCATAGAAGAAACCCTTACTAAACAATGGGTAACTTTAAAAGAAGATGCCAGATATATCTTTTTTATTCAGATAAAAAATGAGACCCTTCTCTAGGTTTCTCAGACTGTAAAGATTAATATGTGAAATTGACAAAAGTAGGTTTACAGTTGTAAGTATACTAAAGAGTTTATTCCTGTAGTATTATTTATCAATCATTGTATTATTTTCCATATGAACAAATATAAACCCACTTTTACCCACCCTGTATGTATATATAGGAGTAAATAGATATTAGTCCATTAACTAAACACCCAGGCTCAAACATAAAGCCCATTGTGTTCTGAAATAAGCAGAAGAGACTAAACTAAGAAAACTTCCCATAAATATATAATGTTCTCTTCTTTAATTTTCTCTGAAGAACAATAATTATTTAAAAGAAAAAGCTCAAATAACCATATATATGAACAAATGTAGAGTAAATGTACAAGATACCAAAAACATTTTGGATTATTTTTGAAATCCATTGAGGATATTTAAAGAATACGACTAGTATATATGAGGTCTGTCCAGAAAGTATCCAGCCATGTACTATGAAAAACAAAGACATTTATTGAAGAAGATACAAGATAGAAGAAACATTGTACATAAGACAATGATGCCTCAGTCCCCTTTGAAGTAGACACCTTGGGACCTCAGACGATTCTCCCAATTGCCATCAGCTGCCCCATCATATTTTCATGAATCTCATCAACAGTCTGAAATCTCTTCCCTTTCAAAGGTGATTTTAGTTTTGGGAAAAGCCAGAAATTGCAGGGCACCAAATGTGGACCATAGGGAGGTTGAGTCACCTGGGCAATTTGATGTTTTGCCAAAAAACTGTACAAGATGTGAGGCTTGAGTGGGTGCACTGTCGTGATGAAGCTGCCAATTACCAGTTGCCCATGGCCACAGGTTTCTGAATCATCTGAATAGTTTCTGCAGAGGAATGTTCAAGCTTAACACAAAATTTGACGCTGATGAATTGCTCTGTTCGCTCAGTCATTTTGAATGTGATGGCGACACAGTACACATGGTTACTCAACAACGTCTACCACCCCCACTGACTAGTACAATGAAGTCACCATTGTTCACCCATGCGCATTGCAGTCCACTCTCCTTGGCTGCCAAGTTACATGGATCTTGCACAAACCGTTCTCGTTATATTAACGATGACTGGACTTCTTCTGGAGAGACCTCGTATTTACCATTAGACACGGTAGAAAATAGAACTCAAGCGGCTCTTTTAATTTTTCATGCTCTATTTAATGAAAATAACTTGCCTCTAATAAAAATTCTAGTCAAAAATATTGTACACTATAAATAAATGGCAATGATGTAATGTGTATGGGCATACAAGCACAGTGAATGGTATAAGGAAAGTGTTAATGTGTTATATATAACTTATTTATACTTATGGAAGAGTCATATATTTACTTATACCTGTAAAGACATATATATAAAAAATATCTTACCAGAGGTCAAAATAAATGTTATACTTCAAAAATTGCTTGATGTATCTCAAAAACTAAACGTTAACTAAAACCAGAATCCATGGCAAGATTCCCAATGTAGACATGCTTTTGCTGTGAACAGGGACTAGAGGGTTGATCATGAATAGGATTGATGCCATTCTTTAATATATGTAACAGCCCTTCACTAGCCCTGAATTCTGGCAGGGGGAAGATATTTGCTACTTTGGTAAATTTCAATTAGAGTCAAATTTCTGATGAGTATTTTCTCATCTAAATAATAATATCTTGATTTCAGACATCTTTTAAATGAATTAAAAAAATCTTAGAGATTGATCATACGAATAAACTAGTCACCCCCTGTAATTACTAGTGACTCATAAATTTCAGTGTTGCAACTAGCATTAGCACAATACATAACAGGCGAATAAGACACACACACATATATTAAATTTAATTTATTTCTCATAACATTTTAAGAGGAGAATTTTTTCTTTTATCTGTTTGCAGAGGAGGAAACAGACAATTGAAAAGACTAAGTAACTTTCTCACAATAACATGGTTAGGATGTCAAAATCAGGCATTTGACTACTTTTCCACTATAAGATACTGCTATCTATTTGGTATAGAGGATTAAGCTCAAGTTACAATTTGAGACAATTAATTCATTGAGTGGGTTTATCAATGGGTTCACATTATGGTGAATTTGTCTTCAAGTTCAGCCTTTCCAAAGATTCTGTGTGCCTTCTAACAAACCTTTAATGGCTCCCTTCCTGATATAGCACATGGAAAGGATTCTATATTTTTCAACCCAAATGGTCAACACACCTACCTTTTAGGACAATTGTTAGGAGTCAAAGAATGGCACTTAGTCCAACTGCTGCAGATGATGAGTGCTCTGAGAATTGTAGCTATTCATATTCAGATTTAAATTCCTGCTATTGTAATATAGTAAACATCTGGCAATTCTGCTGATAACTCAGGTTATGAATTGTTTCAGCCATACTTGAAGCATGCATTTGATTTATGTTTTTCTCAATTACAGTGAGTCAATTTTAGATAGAACTAGAGCCACTATCTGTTTTTTTAAGCAGATATTGCAATATTTAAGTGGTAAGTTTTTCATATTATTATTTTATCCTCAGTTTACTCTAGATTTTGTTGAATTGCATAACTATTAATGTTACAAACAAATATGTGTGAAAAATCATTTTTTCCTTAAAGCTAGTAAATTATGTTTAGTACTTTTAAAAGGAACTACATCTTTACAAACTGATTTTGATTTATTATGACATTGATACTTTTGCTGGTTCCCCAGGTCCAACTTACAATAAACCTTAAAAAAATATTGATGATATTAGCATGTAAACTCCTAAATCATGTGATCCAAGTGATTCTCACCTATAGATGCCCCAGAGGTTATCATATACTTTGTTCTTTTTAGGAAACAGCCTTAAGTAAAAGACAATAAAAATATCTACCTCCTGAAAATTCGCTCTAGAATGTACAGAAGCTTCTCTCAGACATAGACTATTGGTTAAGAAAAACAAATTCACATTCTGAATTGGAGGTGGTCAATTGCATTCAAACATCTCAGAGAAGAAAAGTTGCAGTAACAAAACAGTCTCTTTTCAAACCTGAGGGGTTAACCATTAGGTTATGTGAGAGGGGATAAACTGTGGAGAAGTGAGATTTAGAAAGCCTCTAATGAGCTCTGCAGGGAATATTTCTGTAATTCAGCCCCTATAGAAAAGGATGAGTTGGTTCAAGGGGGAAGAGTATCTTTTTCCTTAGGTTTAGGTTTGTGATTCCATGAAAGCGCTTGTTAAATAGTGCTTTGGCCAGTTGATATATCCCTTAGGCCATGCAGATGGGAGCCTTCTGGGAGAAAATGCTAAATAATATGTAGAAGTTTTTCTTAGATTCTTCCTCTGACTTTCACCATTATTTTTTATTGAGTAGGTAAGGAAACAAATAGAATTTCTAAGTGCCATGGTTTAAAAATAAAATAAGGAAACTTGTAAAGGCTTTTCTCTTGTGTGTGATAATCAAGTCATCTGAGAAAGCAAGAGGGCCTCTCTGCAGGTGTCCAGGGTTCTCCATTTTGGCCAGCCCCTTCCCTTCTGGATTTGGCCCTGCAAACTGTAGCTAGTAGATGCACTGGTTATCCAAATTCCCAGCTCTGTCTCTCTAACTTTGGGGATGACCAGGTTCTGCCTGGGTCCTCCCACCACACGCTGTGGTCTGGAGACTCTGGCAGTAACCAAGGGTGACTGCAGGGCTCATTCCCTTTGTCCTTTCCCCCCCTGAGATTTCGCTATGTTTTCCTGGAATTCCAACTAGGACTTAAGTAGAAGTCCTCAGATAAAAATGATTTATTAGGGATACAGAGGGATAGTTCATAAAAACCATGGTCCAGTTCAAAAGAAAATAAATAATTTACTCATGTAACTATGATCTCTTCTCCCATTTACATGAATTATGATACCAAACTATCCATTTTGTTTTAGTTAAATCTCCATTCTTTAAAAAGGAGAGACTATCTAAAATAAAACTGCAGTTTTTAAATTTTACTGCAAATATTTCACATTTGATCTAAAAAAAGACCTCTAAATGAATTAATAATCAGCCTAACAAAAGTTTAATGCTTTGCACCTCTGTAAATTATCTACACTCAATCTACTTTCTAAATATTTAGGTGGTAACCAATCATAAAAATCCTAAGATTGAAGGTCAGAATACAAAAAAAATGTTGTTTCTGAAGCCCATCTTCTAAAATATATATATTTTAGTTGCTGATTTTTTTAAACTCGGCTCCCACATTACTACAAGGACTAGTTGAAATATGAAGTATGATGAGTTTTATAAAAAGAAGGCAGCAAAAGTAATATTTCAAAAGAGTGATGAAATTTATAATTTTATTTTTCAAATATTTGTGCTATTTGTATTATAATTCTGCCTACTAGTATATACTAGTATATATCCAGTAAATTACAATTGTTATAGAATTTTCAGAATATACACAATACAAAAATCTAAAAATATTAAAGTTATATAGTAATGCTTACTATTATTAAATAATATAAAACATTTGACACACTGGATGTAAGTTAAGAAATCTAAGTGTGATATTAAATTTGATTTTCCTCTAGATCCTTTAAAAATACCACACAGATTGCTTTCCGCTGGTGTTTTATAATTTTTTGAAGATTATATTTAACCTTCTTTCCAACTAAAGAATGTAATTTTGCTAGCAAATATATACTTATAGTGTGCAAATCTTTTGTGTGTATTATACATTAAGTAATCTAAACAAACGCATACCTGTCTTCAAATATTTATTGTTAGAATTGTATTAAATATTGGTGAGCAAACAGGACCAGCATACTTTTGTTGAGGAGACTGCACATCCAGGGAGGAAATATGGCAACTCCTAGTGAAAGCTGAAAAATCAGGGTCCATCATAGCAATAAAACCGATCACTATAATTTTTAGCACTTAACTACAGAATGTCAATTGTCACCCATGAGGGTAAGAGCTATTATTATTTATCATCGTTTTACTGATGTGGAAACTAAGACACTGCACAGATAAGGAACCAACTTGTAAAGGGCAGAGCAGGCTGAAAACAAGCTTCAGGTTGGTGTTACCAGGGCTATTTTTCTCCAAACAGCTTTATGAATATAGAATTTATACACCAGGACATGGGATTTTAAGACAAAAGTTTGGGACTTCAAAAAGATTTGAATTTACAGTGGGTGCTTGAAGCTATGAGCTCTGAGCCTAAGGATACACATATTTACTCTTTTGTCGGAACCTTGAAAGAAGCATTAATTTAGCTTAAGCTTTCAACTCGCTTTTTTGCAGATAACAAAATCTAGCCCCGAAGAAGTGAACAAACCGCCTAAGAACATATTAGTAGCAAATCGGTATTTGCATATTGGTAGCAAATTAGTAAGTACATCTGCAGGCTTCAGGTTTGCTCTACGTAAACACAACGGTTTTTAAACAACTTTTCTGGTCTTTGTCCATATTCACATATGGATGTGACTATAATTATAATATTGATACAACTTGGTAGATATTAACTCTGTGAAAACAGGCCTGTCTGGAGTGGCTATGTGGATTGAGTGCCAGCCTGCTAACCAAAGGGTAGCCAGTTTGATTCTTAATCAGGCAGACTTATGTTTAGAGCAGTATTAGTTTCACAGCAAAGTTGGGCAGAAAACAGAGTTTACCGATACGCCCTGCCTGCCAACACACACAGCCTTCCCCACGGACAACATCATGCTTCAGAATAGCCCGCTTGTTACAACCGATGAACTTCCGCTGACACAGCATCATCACCCATATCCATAGTTTACATCAGGGTTCATTGTTGGTGTGTGTAGTGTTGGTGTAGATGGATGTATAATATAACATGCACTCACCATTATAGCATTATAGCATTGTACAGAATATTATACTAGCAATATTCTTTACATGATATACTTTCACTGCTCTAAAACTTCTCTATGCTCAACCTATTCCACCCTCTGTCTCCTCTAGTAGGGCTATTTCTATGTCCCTAAAATATTATATTTAAGATATTATGTTTACGATTTCAGTGTTATGCCTATAAAACAACACAGCAAAGGCAAACGAAATCAACATGAAACCTGCTCTAGAACATACTCGTGTGTATATTTTGTAGAGATAAAGTGATTCCGTGATAGTTTTGAAGCTGATCTATATAAATGGAAAGCAACATACTTCGTGATTTTATTTTCCTTTCCTTTATGATAACAACTTTTACATTTGGGTTTGTTTTGGGGGATGTCAAAATGTCACATTCCTTTTTAAAATGGAATATCCTTTAGTTAATGGCATGGTCCTACTATGTGCTTTTACACACAGACATCCGCAACCTTTGGTGCTATTACTTTTCTTTGAAAACTGGGAAATACACACCAGGTTGGATGTAACATGTAAATTCCTATTATCTCATTCCAAAACGTGGCTTTTTGTGAGTTCACTAGTTTTCTAGATCTCTCCCATTTGCTAATGCCTATTATTTCATGTAGAGAACAGAAAATTTAAAATCATTCACTTTCACTAGGATGTATATATTCTCTCTCTATAGGATGTATATTTTTAGACTATATATATGCACATATGCATATATGTATGTTGGAAATTAAATGGTACATGTCAGGGAGTTCTTTGTAGTTCAGGCAAGAAAGTTTTCAAAATATGAAAATTGTCTCAATTATTAGTGTTGCACATTAATTGAGTTATATTGCCAATACCTAAAAACTCTTCATCTACATTTTTAAAGCTGACAATGGGAAACAGATTTCAGTAAGAGAAATTTCAAGTGGCTTTCTACTTCGCTGAGATAATAACAGGCTTCCCGCTCAGTAATTTCTTTCTTGAATGCTTAATACAAAAGGTTTTGAGCAGTGGTGTTGTCAGCGTTCCTTGTTCAGGGAAGTAGAGCAAGGCAAACACATATGCTGAAAGTTATGTGAGAAGAAGCAGGTCTGCTTTTCATTTCATCCGTCGTAAACTTTCAGTTGACAATTTAAAGACTCTTTGAAAGTAATAAAGAGTGTCATTAAATGTTATTGACAAATATGGTGGTAAATGTGTAGGTATTAGTGATAGGAATAACAGCATAGTTAATATTGTATAAGAACATTATGTGTCAAACATTTTATATCCATTAACTTACCTAATTCAATGACAACTCTATAAGAAAAAGTCTATTTTCTCTTCATTTTATAATAAAAACCAGGTTTATTAAATCCACATATCAAGCAAGTGTTTAAATCATGACTTGGCAGAGAAAGATTTCAAAGCATCTATTATTAATATGTTTAAAATATTAAACTAAATTATGTTTAATGATTTAAAGGAAAGTATGACAGCTAATAGAAAGTATTAGTAAAGAGATGGACACTTTAAAAAGAAGGAAGTGGAAATTCTGAAGTTCAAATGTGCAATTATTCAAATGAAAAATTCACTAGACCGGCTAAACCACAGATGTGAGTTAGCCTAGCCTCGTGATTTTTTATGGTGATTGTTTGCATGGTGTCTTTTTTCCTATGTGGTTACTTTTTACCTGTTGATGCCTTTTCATAAATGTATGCTTCTTAGAGCCGTCTTCCTTGGACTTTTTTTTTTTTATCCAGTCATACTTATAGTAGTTATTTATATGGTTGGTCTTATAATTGCCTTTTGTTATTTTTCTATTTTTTGATAGTATAAGTTATTTTGTTGATTTATTTTCTTACTGGTTGTTCTAGTAGGTACAAAAGGTTCTTAATGTACTATAATGTAATTCATGTGACTTAACTCCTGTAAAGAAGAGGCATTTTGCTCTAATGTATATCATTTTACTCCATATATGTTACATGCATGTTAACACTAAACACTACTGTTATATTCTTACTGTTTTATACATATTTATGTTTTAAAAAATAAGAAAAGAAGGGGGAGATATATATTAATGTAGGTGTAATATCCATAGAGTTATAATTTTTCCACAGTTTATTTCTTTCTATAGGTTTAAGTCTGGCATCAGTTTCTCTTAACCTGAAAAACTTCCTTTAGTATTACTTACAGGGCATACATGCTAGCAATACATTCTCATTTTTTTTTTTTTTTCTGTGAATGTTTTACTTTGGTCTTCAATTTGAGGTATAGTTTTGATAGATATAGAAAACTTTATTGACAAACTTTTTAAAGCAGTTTGAGCATACCGTTCCACTGTCTTCTAGTCACCTGGTTTTTGTTGAGAAGTCAGTTGCTAATCATGTCTTTTCCTGTACTGATGATTTCTTTTCCTTCCAGTTGTTACTCTCAGTTTTATCTTTCCAGTACGTTGACTATGATGTATCTTGGTGGGCATCCTTTCTGTTCATTTTTTTTTAATTCATTGAAATATTTTCTCTTAGATTAGTATTTTTCATTAAATTTAGGAAACTGTAGGTTATTATTTCTTCACATGTTTTTCTTCCCTTTCCCCTGTCACTAAACCAAGTCTGCAACCTCTGGCAACACAGGATCTGGTTTTCACAGCTAAGTCGAACCTAGCTAAAAAAAACAGGCTTGCCAAATGAGCTAAGAGTTGGAAATTGGGAGCAGCCTTAAGCAAGAAGGCAATGGTGTCACATTATTCTTACTCAAATTTCTAACCATTCTTCATAAATAAATGTTCTCAGCTTACTGGGTTTTTGTAGATAATTTTCAGAACCCTAAAATTGTTGTCTTTAAGAATTTTGTCCACCCCTAAAAAAGTGACTGAGAGATACGTAGTCAGGAAAGCAAGAATATGAAACCAAATAGAACTTTTGTTCCTTTTAGACAAGAGAACCTCAAGATATGAAATAGATGTACTAACATTCTCAGGTACACTTTTTACATTTAGACCAGTTTTTGAATGTACATATCCCTGGAGCACAGGAAAATTTAAAAAGGCTAAAGCAATTGAATTTCTATTTTAATTGATATAAAAAAAACTACTGAAATCTTCTTTAAATCTTTGAATATTCAACTACATTTAAGAGGCTAAACTCATAAACTCTTGTAATATGCTACTTATTCCTGAAAACACCCCCGAGTGTGAGAAATACAGGAAGGAGAAACTACGTTCTGCATGTCCTTTTAATTAGCAAGAGATTTGAAAATCATCATTTTGTATCATTTACACTTTAACTGTTAGTGTTTATAGATATTAAATTTCAGAATGGTTTCTTTTGTGCAAAAGTTAAATTTAAAATTATTAAAATCTGTTAAATATTAAACTATAGTGTACATACATTTCTCTGTTGGTTTCAGATAAATCTGTAAGGTTATAAAAATCTAATGTAGGGGGTTGGGTGGCGGTAGAAGAAGATATAGGGGAATAAATAGTGATGGAAAAACACAATTAAAATAATGTAAAAGAAGTATAATTTAAGAGAACTTTCTGGAAACATATCCTGAAGCCTCTCTTAGTATTACTTCAGCCAACCCAAGTGCACATTTTTGATTAAAGAAAAGAATTTTGTTCCATTTTATACTTGTTTTGGAGGAAAGAATTGCCTCTTTTTTCTACTATGTCCATAACACCAATTTTTCTTCCTTTTCCTTTTTTAAATGAGCCACTATCCTATATATTTAAATTTCCAGAAAACACAAATCTGTAAATATATATTAAAAATAAGAGATGTTTCCTAAAATTAATTTTCTCTAGAATATTATTTCCAGATTCATGCTCTACCTTAATGTGTTCAGAAAAATGTGTATGATATTTCAGTGAGTTATTTTTAAAAATATTTTTAAAACTGTGACATATTTTCATATATGATGAGATTTATGGAAACTAATTGTGGACAATAATAAGGCGTGTGAAGTATCTCTGGTTCTGAACTGGTATCACTAAGGTGCTGAAACGGCTCCCATCTTGCCCCTCCCCCTTAAAGCGCTGATTTCTGATCGAGGGTGTCCCAGTTGACTGAAATTCTTTTTTCCTTGGCAAAGCACTAGAAGGCTGAATGGCCCACATCTACTCAAGTGCTTAAGTTGTTTATGTCAGACTGATTCTTGCCATACATGTAAAGATGAAGATAGGAAGTTGGTGTACAGTAAGTCTTTAAAGACAAACTACAGATTTGAGAAGCCATAGTAAACAGCCTCAAGTAACAAAGGAATTGTCAGTGACTTGGGGAAGGGAAAAGGGAAACTAACTTAACAATGAATTCTATTTTGGGACCCCTTCACCCCCTGAAAGCTGGGGGAAGAGTAATAAAGTTAATCATTCCCTTTACATCTGAGACATTGTAGCCCCTCCCCCTTCTCTGTTAGTTACTTGTTGCAGACCTCCGGCTCTGAGATGAAGCAAAACGTCTAGCAGGGTTATCTTCCAACCTATTGGTGTCTCTGTACCACAGTGGAAGAAGAGTTGTCTTGGGACACACATTAGATACATTGTGACACATAATCATACACAAAAAAACCTTATAATGTTTTAAGTAAATTGACGATTTTGTTAGACCACATTCACAGCAATCCTGGGCTGCTTGAGGCCCGTGGGCTACAGGTTGGGCACCCCTGGAAAGTAAATAGTGAAGAGCAAAGACAAATGTGGAGGTATTTTAAAAGATTTTTATTTATTTATTTTCAGAGAGAGGAGAAGGGAGGGAGAAAGAGCAATGTATGGTTGCCTCTCACATGGCCTTCACTGGGGATCCAGCCCGCAACCCAGGCATGTGCCCCAACCGGGAATCGAACCGGGACCCTCTGGTTCCCAGCCCACGCTCAATCCACTGAGCTACACCAGCCAGGCCGAATATGGCGGTATTTTAAACTGTGCCAGCACAAGTTAGAGGGCACAGCTGATTACACCATGTCAAATCAAGTCCTTATTTAAAAACAAATACGTGTCAGGGCCTCTGTTATTCTATGAGGTTATCAAATGGCATACTAACTCTTCCTTTTTAAAGAAAAGTACCTTTTAAATGCACTGTGAGCTTAGAAAATGGTTTCTTTCGAACTAAGAATAAAAAAATAACAATTCAGATAATCCGATGCAAACATTCACACTTTGGAGTGTCAGTGTTCCTAGCTAAGCCTTTAAGATGCTGGTTCAAAATGCATGCGTGATTCTTTGGGAGAAAATTTGACTTCAGCAGCCTTTAACTTTACATTCATACCAACCTCTAGTGGGCAGCTATAAAAATGCTAATAGAGTGTCCAGCATCTTGGTCAAAAGTGTCCTACACTAAAGTCACTATTCAGATTTGCTGTCCTTTAAGTGAACATAAAAATTTTGGGAGAAAAGCCCTAAGGAGAATTGATTCTGCTGTGAGCCCAAACCTCTTCACCACGCTCTGCAGCTCAATCTTTCCTTCCATCTGCTTCTCCACCCTACAGATTGCTTTCTTGGGATCTGAGGAAATTGTGCAGAAAAGTATGGAAATAAAATCTAAATGCTGTCTGCCTGATGCGTCATGCTCGGTAAAGCCTTAGAAACACTCACACGTTAATTTTCCTCTCATCTGCTTGCATTGTGTTTCCTATTTGAATGAGTAGTTATTACACAGAAAGTGACAGATATTTGAAACCCAGAAGAGTACATATGCTTCTTCCTGCTTGATTATAGGAGGACAGTCCTGATTTAGGGTAATTAGGAGAAAGAGAAAATTAATAAAATATATTTTTGCCTAGCTGTTCAGGATATAGATGCAATAATATTCATTTATCTACTTTTTTGTTAAAGATAATGCCTTCTAACTAAAATTTAGAGAACATAAAATATTTTTTATTACTGATCAAGCAGAATAGATAATTTATCATGTTCATTAATTGAAAACTTTGATCACTGTCTTTTAAGTCTTTAAGGGAACTTAAAAATCAGTCTCAAAACAAGTCTGGGAGAATTTAGATAATATCTATATGACAATTATTCTAATAAATGTGCTCTAAAAAGCCATAAAACATTTGATAAAGGCTTAATCTCTGTGCCAAAGGGATAAAGAAATTATTTCCTATAGTACTGAACAAAGTAGATTTTGCAGAGAA
>PVJI01032559.1:0-12085 GCA_004026765.1 Micronycteris hirsuta
GCTGGTGTAGCTCAGTGGATTGAGCACGGGCTGGGAACCACAGGGTCCCAGTTTGATTCCCAGTCGGGGCACATGCCTGGGTTGCAGGCCAGGTCCCCAGTGAAGGCCATGTGAAAGGCAACCATACATTGCTCTTTCTTCCTCCCTTCTCCTCTCTCTGAAAATAAATAATAAATAAAATCTTAAAAAAAAACATTTTAAAAAAATAAAAAAATATATTTAATTTTTTTCTGTTTTTTTTTTACTTTATTGTTGTTCAACCACAGCTGTCTGCATACTCTCCCCTCCCCTCCCCCTCCAATCCCACCTCCCTTCCCTGCCTCCCTCCCCACCCTTGGTTCTGTCCATGAGTCCTCTATAGTGGTTCCTGAAGACCCTTCTCCCCATTGCCCCCCACCCCCGGCCATTGTTAGACCGTTCTTAATTTCAATGTCTCTGGTTATTTTCTCTACCATCTACATACCCAAACTCCCTTCAGAGATTTTTCTTAACTCCTTCTGGTTTTGGCTTCCTATAAGCTATTTAAGTTGTGACTGATTTGGGATTTCTACAAATTAAACTTTCCAGAAAACTGGCTTAAATAGAATAACTGTCCACATGGAATACCCAGCACCACAGACACGTTCCATTACTGTTTACTGTAATCTGGACCTCATGCCTCTCAGAATAAGTGGGCGAGGCTACTCAAGAGGGTGGGCAAAGCTTTCTGGCAACAGGTTTTTGGTGTAAGGTATAAAAAAATAAAGTGAAAGAAAGAAAGGTTGAGCTGGAGCTGTATTTCAGTGGAATTCTCCAAAAGGACTGAAAGAAAAAGATATAAGATTCCAATGCTATGTAGAAAAGAGAGTTAACTACCAGAGAAACAAGGTTGGTTCCCCAGGGGAAAAATAGAATTAAATACATCAATCAAAAGATAGAAAACAATGGTTCATTTATACTATGGTGTTGGAGGAGAGCTCTGTAGATACTCTGGATTGCCAGAAAGAGAAACCCCTGGGTCCTAAAGCAAATTAAGCCTGAAATGTTGCTGGAGGCAAAAAGCACACAACTGAAGCTGTCTTACTTTGGGGCATGTCATGAGTAGGCAGTATTCTTCAGAAAAGACAATAATGCTGGGAAAAATAGAAGGGAGGAGAAAAAGGGAATACCAAATGTGAGATGGATTGACTCCATAAAAGAAGCCATAGGTGTGTTTCTGCAGGAACTGAGCAGAGCTGTAGAGAAGAGGGAATGTGGACATCACTCATTTGTAGGGTCATCAGGAATTGGAGCCAATGCAACAGCACGTGATATACACACTTTGAGATGTAATGATTATCCTGGATTAGTCAGGTTGGTCAGTTATAATTGCATGGATCCTTAAAAGTAGAGAAACTTTCCTGGCTGTAGTTAGAGAGTTAGAGAGAGAGAGAAAGAAGCATGAAAAGAACTTAAGGGCCACAAGGCATAAAAAGACCATTTCCTGAAATGCACTTAATTGTAAATTAATCTCTCAGATCAGAATGCAAAAAATATCCAGTATACATTAGGTGAGTACAATGCAATGTATATGTGTGCCTGTATGTTTATATAAGAAATTTATAAATGAATAAATTCAAAATATATTGGACTTAGTCAAATAATTACTTTCAAGATATTGTAGTGAAATTGGAATAACATAAACATTAGCCTATTTACTCCAATTCTGCCAATATCCAGTACTCCTCAGTCATCAGAAGCCCAGAAGTGATCTCCTCTTGGTTTAACTTAAATATAAACTAGCAAGACATTGCCTTTTGAATAACACAATGAAACTAACAAAGTTTGAACTGCTGTAGGTATAAACCTATTAAAAAACAAACAACAAACTGTGGAATAATATTGAGTCTAATGGATCAGTCCTACATCAGGTTTGATAATACTCTCTCTTACACAACTTTTAGCTAAATTTTTTGATGTGCACAAATCACATCTCGACACAAAATTGGTCCGTGAAAAACTCATACCGTGGTTATATGCATGTCTTGAGAACAGGGCACTGCCTCCCTGCATCCAGCAAGTACCTGAGATCCATCAGGCACTGAGACACAAGGGCAGGCATGAACTGAAGGCATCACAGGGACTGAGCCCCACTGCTGATCTGTTCAAATCCGTCCCTCTCTGTGAAGACTTTCCTGATATCCCCAGATTCTGTTGGAGCTCTAGCTCTGTATAATTTACTGTTTAATTATATTCTTCAAGTTTCTTACTCTCTTGTCTTTCAGAATAGTTATAAGCCTCTTGATGACAGAACCCACACTTTTTCTCTTAGTCACTTGTTTTCAGTGTTCAGCTGCTGCTGCTCAGGATATGGACATTTGATTGATTGATGGGAAGAAAAAGGGATTTCTAAAGTATTAGGAAAGGCTGCCTCAGTTCATGCTGACTCCTTGCTTGATCAAATTTGGGAACAATTATACCATTCTGACTTTCCTCTGAGGCAAACTCTAATAGGGTAGAATTGGCTAGAATTTGGAAACAGATAAATCTGGATTTGAAGCTTGACTCTAGTGTTTATTAGCTTCTAACATTTGGCAAATAATCTGTTTCTTCATTAGCAAAATTAAAATAATGCAAGTTTCTTGCAAGTTTTGGGAAATATTACATGAGGTAAGGCGTTGAATAGAACCTAGTATGAAGGGAGGCAGAGTCTCCTTTCCATTGATTCCTTTTTTGTGCTGGTCACCAATAATTTATTTTCTAAACTTCCTGTTTGTCCTTGGGCAAATTTCTGTTCTCCTTGACATTGTTTTTTGACACTATCCATGAAGAGTTCCTATGAATATAATCAGGGAATTCAAATGCCCAGAGGGAATGATTTCTGTGGGTAACTATTCCAAGGCCTCCTACTTATTGTATTGATGTACAATGTAACTTATGTAATGTATTAGTTATATCAATTCATATAATTTCAATATAAATGTATATCTGTATAATTAACTAAGAACTATTCCATTAGTTTCTGATTGCTGCTTAACAAATTACTATGAACATAAAATTATATACACCACAGATTTATTATCGTACATTTCTGTTTAAATGGGTCTCATAGGACTAAAATCAAGATGTTCACAGGACTGGCTTCTTTCTGAAGGATGTAAGGAAGAATTATTCCCTGATTTCTCCAGATTCTAGAGATCACCTGCATTCCTTGGCTCATAGCCTGTTAATACATCTTCAAAGCTGGGAAAGGTGGCTTGAGTTCTTTTCATGCTACTCTCTTTCTCTCTCTGACTCTCTAACTACAGCCAGGAAAGTTTCTCTACTTTTAAGGATCCATGCAATTATAACTGACCAACCTGACTAATCCAGGATAAACTTTATATCTCAAAGCGTGTGTATCACGTGCTGTTGCATTGGCTCCAATTCCTGATGACCCTACAAATGAGTGATGTCCACATTCCCTCTTCTCTACAGCTCTGCTCAGTTCCTGCAGAAACACACCTTTGGCTTCTTTTATGGAGTCAATCCATCTCACATTTGGTATTCCCTTTTTCTCCTCCCTTCTATTTTTCCCAGCATTATTGTCTTTTCTGAAGAATACTGCCTACTCATGACATGCCCCAAAGTAAGACAGCTTCAGTTGTGTGCTTTTTGCCTCCAGCAACGTTTCAGGCTTAATTTGCTCTAAAACTCAGTTGTTCATCTTTCTGGCAGTCTAGGGTGTCTACAGAGCTCTCCTCCAACACCATATTTCAAATGAGTCCATCTTTTCCCCTATCAGACTTCTTCAGTAACCAACTTTCCCATCTGTACATAGTAACTGGGAATAGGAAGGTGTGGATGACCTAAGCCTTGGTCTCTAATGGCATATCTTTGCTCTTGATGCCCTTTCCCAATTCCTCAATTGCTGTCCTTTGGAACCTTAGGTTTCTCTTGATTTCTTGGCTGCAGTCTCTGTTTGATATTAATGACTGAACCAAAGTAAGCAAAATCTTCAACAATTTCAATGTCTTTGTTGTCAATGTTAAAGTTGTGTATTTCTTCTGCAGTTATAATTTTTGTCTTCTTGGTGTTGAAGTGGTACACAGAACATACATGAAAAACTGTGCTAGACTCAGAGAAGGAGTGAAAATTGGTAGAAGAAATGTGAATAACTTAAGATATGCAGATGATACTATCTTACTAGCAGGAAGTAGCAATGATTTGAAATAACTTCTCATGAAAGTGAAATAAGAAAATGCCAAAATGAGACTGCATTTGAACATCGTGAAAAAAATCATGCCTATATCTCAAAGTTCTTAATAAAGCTACAAAGTTCCTTTTGTCATATAAGATAACATTTTCATAGGTTCCCATGGTTAGGGCATGAACAATTTTTTTGGATTCTGGCCTACCACGAGTATGAAGGATACATTGCAGAATGCATGTATATAGTGATAATTCCTATGCCACCTTTGTTTATAAAATTAACCCTTCTCTCCTGCAAACTTATGATACTTTGAATTTTTACTCAGACTAATATACCTGTCCTCCAGCTTTATTTAGTTTCCATTACACATGTAGCTTTCTGAGGGTAGCTAAACAACAACACTGACAGCGGCACCAACAACAAAAACAACAACAAAACTCTCTCTTCTCCTATTTCTGGCTGAATCACAATCTTCTCTGCGAGACCTAGTTTTTTCTCTGGTTGAGCAAACAGGAGTCTCATCCATTTCCACTTTTTGAAAGCTTCAGGATGTACAGAACTGCTGTGCACCTGGCCTACTCCCTATACTTCCTACCGAGGGCACTCATATCCCTAAGTCCTCTCTGACATCTTCAGGGCAGAAGCCCAAGAAGAATTTAATTCTTTGTTTAAGAAGTTGCCATTCTATATATCACCATAGGTTTATTCTTGCACTGACACCTACCCTGTCCCTAGCATATCTTCATTCTTCTTGCTGGTCACTGTACCCCAATGCTCTGACAGAAGACCATCTGCTCCACAACTCTCAATACATCTATTTCTCCAGTGCTATCACGTACCTTGCATTTTGCAAAACTCTCTGTCTTAGTGGTACAGGGATAGACCTTTGACCTAATTTGGTCCAATTGTAGGGAATCCTGGATTTGAATCAGAGTGATAGGAAAGAGTTGATTTCATTTCTGGTTGTGTTCTAATAAGGAGGATGGTAGGAGTTTGGTGCTATGAGTGGCTGCCACATACAACCGGGGCTGAAGCCAACATAGAGTCAGAGTGAAGAGAAACTAAGCCCTATTGACTTTGAATGACATTCAAATTTCAGCCATCTCTCTGAAATTAAATATCCACAAACATTTCAGTGCTGATACACCATTTTAAAAGCTTAGCTTTAGCTGGAATACTCCTCACATTTTCTCTCTTGAAAATGTAAGTATGCCTTTTCTCACTGGGCTTCATGTCTCCCTAAATAATGTGATTCTTGATTACTATCTTGTATAATATAGTTTGGGCTGCCACAACCATTGTAACATTTATTTAAAAAATAATAGCACTGGTGAAACTGAAAAGTAGTGGGTAAATAGACTACTTTCCCCTAAATAAAAAACATGCTGATGAAACCTACAAGAATTATTCCTACTTAGGAACTTTATCTGATTTTAAATTTGTAAATGTTATATTCACATCACATATACTGATTTTGTTCAAAAAATAAGTGAAATATTTTCTTAATATTGTCCAAGAAGACATCTTTATAATAAACCAAGTGTTTAATAATTAAACTTAAGGTTATATTTCTCTGAGATACGATTACATCATGTCTCTTTTTAAAATAACATTTTTTAGTAATACTAAAAATATAACTCAATATGGTTAAGTACTAATTTGATGAAACAATCAGTATGTCACTTTTTCACAACATTTTTTTTTCAGAAATGAAGTAAATGGTATTAAAGGACATATTGTGTTTTTTCAATCTGTCTGAAATTCATATACACAACTTAAACTAATTTTTATTTCAAATCACTCAGCTATAAGCTCTGAGATTTTTATTCGGGTGAAATTTATATAATATAAAATGAATTATTTTGAAATGTGCACCCCAAGAGAAAACCCTGTAGCCATTAAGCAGTCATTTCAAATTCCCCTCTAATCCCAGGTCCTGAAAAACACTGATATGCTTTCTGTTCCTATGGATTTACCTATTCTGGATATTCCCTAAAAATAGAATCAAACACATATAATTGTGTCTGGCTCCTTTTACTTACTATTTTTTATATGTATCCATATTATAGCATATACCAGTATAACCACTAGATTTTGGTTGAATAACATTTCATTGGACCATCATTTTTTTATCTGTGTACTCACTGATGAACATTCAGGTTGTTTCAACATTTTGGCTATGGTGAATAATGCTGTTCAGCTTTTTGTTTGGACACATGCTTTCAAATCTTTTGGGTATATATTTAGGAATGGAATTGCTGGGTAACCTGGCCATTCTTTAGTTTACATTTTGAGGAATCATGAAATTGTTTTCCACAATAACTGCACCATTTTACATTCTCATCGGCAATGTACAAGTGTTACAATTTCTCTACATTTTTGAAGACATATTATATTCCATTAAAGTTATTTTTATAAGCCATTTTAATGGGTGTAAATAGGTATGCCATTGTAGCTTTGGTGTGCACTTTCCTAATGATTAATTATTTAACATTTTTTCATCATCTTCTTGGCCATTTGTATGTCTTTGTAGAAATGCTTATTGAAATCCTTTGTCTATTATTAAATCAGTTTTTTTTGTTATTGATTTATTAAAGCTTTTAAACTATATTCTGGATTATAGATCATTGCCAGATATGTGTTCATGATTCATTTTCCCCATCTGTAGGTTGTCACTTCACTTTGTTGAAAAAGTTGTATAATGCACAAATAATTTTATTTTTTATGAGGTCCAATTATTTATTTTTCTTTTGTTATTAATGGTTTTGGCATAATATCTGTGAATCCTGGCCATATCCACATTCATAAAGATTTACTCCTAGAGAGAATGGTTCTTCCCTTCCATCTGGCCATCAGGTAACATCAGGGACTATGCAGGAAGAAGCAGGCTGACATAATGTGCTTCCTTTTCAGGGTGGGATGCTGGCAGTGCCACAAACTCTCTGTGCTTCACAGGGCCCCAGGTCCCATGTCCCACTGGTCCAATAAAACTGAAGGCTTGAGATACAAGGCCAAGCAATGTTATGTCATATATTGGATTTGTGTGCTCCATGGTGGCCATGAACACCTAGTTTCAAAGGGTGCATCCTATCATAAACCTGTCCATCATGATGTTAATAAACTAACATTTGCTGGAAGCCTTCAGTCTGACACCAGAAATGAGCTGGATGCCACTGCAGGGCTCTGAGAGACCTGAGTTCTTACTGGATTGGTGAAAATTCCATGTACACATTCTCCTTTGAGGTTATCGTCATTTCATTCTATAAGGCTATCAGCAGGAATCCTGATACTCAGTGGATCGGTAAACCAGTCCACAAGCACCGGGAGATGTGAGGGCCAATCTGTAGGTGGCAAGAGCCATGGTGTCGCAGATTTCGACCCGCAAAATCCATGGGGGGACCGCCCCGATCACGTGAATCAATCTTACCCAGAGACACGCTTAGAGATGAGAATCCGGCAGCCACGGGTCTTTCCCATCACCTCCATCTTGGGAAAAAGACCTCATGGGTCGCTTAGCCAGGGTTTTTATTAGAGGCATTAGGACATATTTACATTGTATTGATTATTCATGGGATTAAGCAGAACAGGCATAGTTTTACTCATTAGCAGGGCATTAGGATGTAAATTCAGGTCCGGTGGCAGATAGGACCAAGGTAAAGTAATATGCAGGGCACAGCAAGCCAGAATTTTTTAAGATATATCTTGGCCAAATTCCTATTAGAGAGTTCCCATTCCACAGATATGATCCACACTTGCCTACACGGCAATTATACGGAGCTGCGCTCAAAACGCGTAAATTCTCATGATCATGTGTTAACACGCGTGTGGAAATCACTGCCACACCATGGTGTTGGAAAGGGCCACAATTCCGCCACACTATTGATGATTCTCACCCTGCAGCTTGGAGAAGGCACAACACACTCCAGCTCCATCATTACCATTCATATAGTGACATTTGTACAATTCTTACCTAATAAACAATTTAGGACAGTCATGTCCGCTTAAAAGTATTATTTAATTTGTTAAAACTAGTTGTCTCCAGATTGTTTCATGAATACATTTTCATATTATGAAAGTTAAAGTGAAGTAGTATTTGAAAACTACAAGTGAAAGTGTATCTCGTTTCTCATAAAATGTTTTTGTCTTGCTTTATCTTATTAGGGAGTTTTCTATGTCAGCATTTAAAATACTGTTTGAAATAATAGGTATAACATAAATTCTGTGAAAGAGGAATGCAGGACTAGCCATGTAAATTTTTGGTGCATGGGATAAAATCTTTAGCTTTATTGGGATAATGCAATGCTCTGCTGTTTTACTCTTAAGGGGATTTTTTGGGAGTTTGACAAGGATGAACATTTTTAAATTGAATTTTGCTTGGAAATGCACAAGATCCTAATCTGCTCTCATGCTTCTGTGCAGAAAATCAAAGTTAACTAGGGGGTCCACCTTTTTAGCTTAACCCAGTATAACTGCTGCTTCTGAAAGGAGAAAGGTTTAAAAGCATGTCACCATTTTTAGGAGAACTGAACGATCCTGTTGCACTAGGGTTCTCTTAAAATTGAACATCTCCACAGCACCATTGACTTTCACATAAAAGGAGGAGCCTCCTGCGACAATCCAATGACTCGTGGGTTCCGTAGAATACTGAATTTTATGCTAAGTATAAATGGCAATTACACTGGTGTATATTGAAACTGTCATAAGTTGGACACAAGGTAAATGAGAAGGGAATTAACTTTAAAGTGTGTTGTGTTAATTAGCAACCATTATGAATCCTCTAGCTGCTTAGGGGAAAAATATGGTCAGTTTTATTAAAAAGTACTTCATTGCTTAGTCCATTTAGTCTTACAAGTCCTCTTGGGTCAACCCGCTATACCTATTATTTCCATAAGGCTACTGAGAAAAGTTATATAGCTGGTTTCAATACAAGTCCATGATTTCCAGTCTAACCATGTGCATTGTCTACAGTTCTTTTTCTCATTTTTGTTCAAACTACCTTCAAAGTCCTTAACATTACACAAACTTTCCAGGGCATTAACTGTGCCTACCTTAATGTTAAAATGTACCACTACATTCTGTTTGTCTCATGTCTTACGGTAGACTAGGTTTCTATTTTTCAGGGTAAATATATAGACGAGGAATTGGCCCCAATTTCCAATTTTGGCTTTGCTGGCTCAATAGGCACTTTCGTTCCAAAATCTAATTGTTGATTTCCTTTTTTAACCAATATTTCTTATTTTTTCAGGAGTCTTAAATGACCCAATGATTTCCAAAAAACATGTAGCAGACTCATAAAACCTCTTAAGATCCAAATTCCACTCAAAATTTTTAAACCATCTATTTTGTAAAGGTTGTTCAATATCTGTTAAAGTAAACATTAAAAAAAGATTTATTCTGTTTTTATGTAAGAATTTGTATAGCTTTAGCTATTATATTTAAGGCATTGATTCATTTTGAGTTAACGTTTGTATACAGTGGAAGGTAATAATCCAACTTTATATTTTTGCCTCGAGATATCCAGTTGTTCTTAAACCATTTGTTGAAGATATTATTCTATGCCTATAAGTTATGCTGACACATTAATTGGTCATAAATGTGTTGGCTTATTTCTGTACTCTAAGTTCTATTTCATTGGTCTATATATCTAGCTTTATGCTAATACCATATTGTTTGATTATTATAGTTTTTCAGTAAGTTTTGAAATTGGGAAGTGTGAGTCTTCCAACGTTGTTCTTTTTCAAGACCATTTTGGCTATTTGGAATCAATTGCAATTCCATATGGATTTGAGAATCAGCTTTTCCATTTCTAATAAAAAGGGTCCATTGAAATTCTGACAGAGATTGTATTTAATTTACAGATCTCTTTGCGTACTATTGCCATCTTAACTATTAAAGTTTTCAATCTGTGAATATAGGATGTTGGTCTATTTATTAGGCTTTTCTTAATTATGTTGAGCAATTTTTTTCCCTTTTTTAGTGTTTTGAATACATCTTTTACTTCCTGGGTTAAATTTATCTTTTAGCATTTTATTCTTTTGGATACTAATACAAATTGACTTCTTTTTCTTTTTCTTTAGATAAGTAATTTTATTTAGTGTGTGAATATATATATATATATATATATATACACACACACACACTATATGTATTGAATATATATTTACACTACATGCATTTGAATATATATTTACTATATATTCAAATATATATTCAATATATATCTAATATATTCAATATATTCACAGTATATATATATATTTGACTATATATATTCATCATATATATTTGAATATATGTATTGAATATATAGAGTGAATATATTCATTCACACTATATATTTATATTTGAATATATAGAACACACACACACACACATATATATATATGTGTGTGTTCTCTATATATATTCACATCTACTCCCACTTTCCATACTCCCACCCACTGCACTATGCCCTATTCTCTGATCTCTCCCCAACCCACTATTTCCTTTTGACTTGTTCATTGCAGATGAAATTAAAAAAAACAACAACAGTTTATGTTGATCTAATAAATTGAAACTTTGCTAAATTTTTTTATTAGCTTTAGCGAGGTGTTTTCCCTTCTCCCTGTAGTTTTCTAGATATAGAATTATGTCATCTGCAAATAGAGTTAAATTCTTCCTTCCAAATTTGGATAGCCTTTATTTATTTATTTTTTAAATCCTCACCTGAGGATATTTTTACTGAATTTAGAGAGAGAAGAAGGGAGATAGAAACATCATTAATATGATAGAGAAACATCAGTTGATTTCCTCCCTTGAGCACCCCACACAGGGATCAAACCCACAACTGAGGTATGCACTCCCACTGGGAATTGAACCTGCAAACTTTCTGGTGCATAGGATGATGGATCCAAGTGGCCAGGATGGTATCCTCTATTTATTTTTGTCTGATTTTTCTGGGTAAAACTTTCAGTAAAATGTTTAGTAGCTATGGTAAAAGTAGACACACTTGCCTTCTTCCAGAGGTTAAGAACATTTTCAGTATTTCATTATTAAGTATAATATTAGTTTGGGGATTTTTATAATATTCTTTATTAGTTTAAGTAGGTTTTCTTCTAATCCTAACTTTCTAAGTGTTTTTATTATGAAAAGATGCTAAATTTTGTCAAATACTTTTCCCACATAAATTAAGATGATCATCTATGTTTTTTGGTTATTGTTGTTATATTAATGTGGTATATTACATGGATTTTTAATGTGAACAATCCTTGAATTATTGGAATAAATACCCCTTGGTCAAGGTATGCAATCTTTTATACACACTGTTATATTCAGTTAACTAGTGTTTTGTTGAAGAAATTTGCATCTGTGTTATTAACCGGTATTGATTTCTTTCTTTTTCCTGTGGTGTTCTTGTCTAACTTAGGTACCAAGGTAATGCTGGTTTCACAGAATAAATTAGGAAATATTTGCCCCCGATTTTTTAAAGATTTTAAGGAGAATCAAGAATATTTCTGAATAGAGAGCCCAGAAATAAACCCGAGTCTCTACGGGCAATTAATCTTCGACAAAGGGGGCAGAAACATAAAATGGAATAAAAATACCCTCTTCAACAAATGGTGTTGGGAAACCTGGATGGCTACCTGCAAAAAATTAAACTAGAGCACCAACTTACACCATACACAAAAATAAATTCAAGGTGGATAAAAGACTTAAATGTAAGTCGTGACACCATAAAAGTTCTAGAGGAAAACATTGGTAGGAAAATCTCAGACATTCCACGCAGCAGCATCTTCAGTGATACGTCCCCTAGAGCTAGGGACATAAAGGAAAGAATAAACAAATGGGATCTTATCAAAATAAAGAGCTTCTGTGGGGCTAAAGAAAATAGTATTAAAATAAAAAGAGAACCAACCGTATGGGAAAACATATTTGCCAATGATACCTCAGACAAGG
>PVJI01032560.1:0-12092 GCA_004026765.1 Micronycteris hirsuta
GGACTCTAGGGTTGTTGGCAGTGGAGACGGAAGATGCTGCAAGCAAGCATGGTCAGCCTTTCCTGTCCAGTGGGCTGCTACTTGCCGAGATGTGGAGCCTGTGGGTCCAACCCGCAGTGAGGGCACTGGGGGCCGAGAGCTCGGCGATTGGTGGAGACCGACCAACAGAGAAATTGAAATACCCCTCAGCTCCTCACCTAAACCTCCCTGCAATGGGAGCACGGAGGTCTCTTGCCTGTCATACCACCTAAGTCTCACTATTAAATTTGGTGTGCTAGGCAGGAATTTCACTGTTAGGCTCAGAATTGCATGTCCTGCCATTAACTCAATTTCATCGCAAGAGCGCCGCTGTTTGCTGCCTGTTTTACAGCATTTTCTCCTTTCCGTGTTAGTTTTGCAGTGTCCAGCCGGGACTGGGCTGCTTTAAGGTTTCAGGCTTTCCAGTTGGAGTGGTCGATCCTAAGCCTGTGCCAGTGCTGACAGTAAATTTGTCTGCTGTGTGGGATTGGACCCTACAGAATCTGAATCATGCTCAGTAGCAGTGTGGCGAGGGCCTGAAATAAATAACGAGTAAATAAATGAACTGTAATAGGAACTGTAATGAATCTTCCAGTGTTTACATCGGTGATACCTAAATCATCCATAAAGGGTTCATGCCTTATTGTGAGACTATATGGCCTCAGAGCCCAACAGTGGGTTCAAATCCCAGGTCTCTTGTTTGCCAAATGAGAGATCTTTGACTGGTGTGTGCTTGCTCTGTGTCTTAGTCTCATCGGCGGTAAAAACAAGGATGTTAGCATCATCCTTTACAGGGTCGTGATGAGTTTTGGAGACACTGCTAGGTTCTTAGCAAAATGCCTGGTGGGAGCTGTTCAACAGATGCCTCACTTTTATTCAGCAACTACTAATCAATGTCTAATCAATGCAGGGTCTGAGGAAGAGGCCCAGCACAGACACATTTGCAGGGCGAAGCCCCCCTCCTCAAGAAGGTCCCAGTTTATCCGAGTCAAGGAAGAGAAGAAAATGGACCTACCTAGTGAACCCAGTGTGGAAACCAAGGAAATGATGAATGAGGCCTCCCTTGTGTAGTGAGCAAAGTGGTCCACATCGTTGTCATGTGCAGGCTTTAAAATGCAATGTTTACTTACACGTGTATTTGTCCACAGAGTTGTCAGCTCTTTCAAAAAGGAGCTTGACCCTTTATTACAACTTGACTTTTGACCCTTTAGCCAGATCAAGAATGCAGGATGAGGCCAGTGTAGAAAGGTTGGTAAGGATAAAATGTTGCGGTTTCCTGTTTCCCAGCCTCAGTGGGACCCCCAGAATAGCCTGCCATGGGACCCATGGAGTTTGGGAGCCGTAGTGGGTTGGGGTTGGAGTCCCACCCAGATCCAGCAGATAAGCAATATGCTGAGTGCTTTTGCTGGTGATGGGTTGTAGGCATTGTTAGTTTGGAATCACGTCTCTGGGCAGAGGACACAGGCATGTTCCCTGGAGCCTGGGGATGGGCGGCTCGTGTCAGAGGGGAGAATGAGGGTCCGTCTCAGCCTCCATCTCCTTGAGCATCTGCAGGGCATAGAGACCTTTCTGTCCATGTCAAAAAAGTGAGAAGTGAGAAGACCCCTCTATGGAAAGTTCCCAAGAATAGCAATTGTACATTCATGCCCCACCCCCTGGATGACCTCCACATCAGGGGGTAATTGTACCTACCCCCGAGACTGGATCTTTCCTCCTCTCGGCCTCTCCTTAGATCTAAGACTAGAGGCACCCGAAATAGTAATAGTTAGAAGAAAGGACCACTTTGTACCTCCTCTCAGAATCTCAGCCTCAGTCAAGTTGCCAGTTCACTACCAACCTCAACTAAGAAGCCTTGCCTTTGATTACAGATGGAATGTCTATTTACACATCACAGGATATTTCTAGTTTGAACTTCTATCCCATGAGAGCTGGAAGTCATGAGATCTGCCCACAGGTACATTCCAGAATAAGAGGAGAACTGTGTTCAGAGAATGGATCTGGGTACAATGATGTTTGGGATGGAATCCCAAGCATCATGCAGGGCAGGTAACCAGGATATGAACAAACAGGGCATGTGCTGGTGGGCTGTTTGGAGTACACAGAAGGCAAACGGGGGGCGTTTCCAAGGACAAAAGGAAGGCAGAATTCTTAAATCAATCCCTGCCTCATTTATTCCTAATCTTTTCTGCCCACCCCTACCCTCAAATGGGTCACAGAGGGCCTAAAGAGTTCCAGACTCCTGATCCTTTTTCCAGAATTTACCTGTTCTGCTTCATTCCTTTTCTCCCCAAACCACCATCAAATGCCCAGGTAGCAGTAATACACTAATAAACAATGTAAGGGTTGGTGTTACTTGTTTATTAATGGATGTTATTTTAAATTTTTATTCATGAGAGACATCTGAGAAATTGTCAGGTGGACAGGGGAGATAATCTGAAGCAGGGAGATTTTTGGTTTCCTTAAAATCGTACCCTGCCAAATGTGCAGGATTCCGAAAGTGAAGTGCTGTGATCTAGACCTGCAGGTGGGTCTGGTACCCTCTCAGGTGCATGCCCCATACCTGGCTTCTCCTGTGTGTAGCCTCAGGGCCGTCTTAGAGGAATTGCAGCTGTGTGCTGCTGTCTTCTGCTACCTGCTGCTCATCTTGGGCTTGTGAACCTTTTTCATTGACAGCACATCCTAGTTCTTTTGCCAACAACAGGCTGTCACCGGTGCCCTCCTTCTTCTGTAAGAACGAGGCAGCTGAATGAGGCTGGAGGCAGGGAGGAAGAAGACAGAACTGATTGGAACGAGTTCCATTAAAAAGGAAAATATTTCTCCCCGTTTGAAGTGAACAAAGCCTGCTAGTACATATCCTGCTTGCTAAGGTTTCCAGCCGTTCCCTCCTGAGCACTCAGGTATCAAGGCCATGTGGTCTGTGGTAGGTCTGTTTGCTCTGTTGCCAAGAGTGATTATAGCCTGACAGAGCTCAGCTCTGTTCCTGTTTTTATTACTATTATTAGTTCGGTACTCATTGAACTGGAAGGTCTCTCTACACAGATGCACACCTTGGGGAATCATGAAGCCACAAGCACGCTGTTTGCGGTCACCACTCGGCACCTCTTGGATGAGTACGGGTAACATGTTCTCCTTATTTGGTCAGCAGAACCGAAGGTGTTTAGACTTATGCCCATAGGAAGGAGAGGGTCCCACATAGAAAATGTCAGCTCTCCAGCCTGGACAGTGAGCAGGATGGGAGGCCGGGCATGTGCATATCCCTGGTGCTGCATCGGGTGAGCCTCCCAGTTTCTTGGTGAGAAAGGGAAAGGCAGGTTTGGATAGGTAGGACTTACTGGGGCATATAACCTGTAAGAAAAGATGACCTCCAAATCTCCAGAAGCTTTTATTAAACCCGTGGAGTTTAAAGCCTTGTATATTGATGTGAACTTTTGATTATTGTCTGAGGAACATTTGTTGTAAGTCTGGTTCTAGTGGGCCTTAGCTGTGTGATCTTGACCAAAGCATTGCCAGTTTGTACAGAGGAAGAGTCAAACCCGCCAAGATTCCTCTCGGTGCTCACATTCTAGGCTGCCTAAAGCACAGGCTCTGGTTCATACTCATCCTGCTGCATGTCGCCCAGACGGACAGGAAAAGGTGCTCGCAGAGGGCTTAGCTGTCTGCCATGTCATCCCTGCCTCAGGCTCAAGGGCAACAATAAAAGACCCAGGGAAGGTCCAGCGCAGGAACAGAGGACACATTTGAAACCCGGCCCACACCCCCAACCCTGCTGTTCCAGTGACTCTGGGGCCTTTCTGCAGTTACTAAGGAAACACTCATCAGGAAAGGATTCGGAATCTTGAACACAGACATGCTTTGTAGAGGGCAGCCCATCGGATGGGTACTGGCAGAGACACCAACGTGCTCAGCGGCTGATTCTGTCCTCAGTGTGAAAGCCTCAGAGTCCATTTGAGGGAGTCGATGCGCAGGGGAAGCCTTGGCACCCCATCTTCTCTCCCTCTCCCCTCTGCCACCCATTAAGTGTTCACAGATCTGCATGGCTGGACTGGCTCAGTTTGACTCCTCTGCTGGGTGCATGTCAAGGTGCAGGAAACACAAACTTAATTCAGTTCACAGACACCAAGCTTTGTTTAAAACTCTGGAATTCACTGTCTCTCAGCTCATGCTGGCACTCTGTGAGGATACAGTGTTTCTGGGGACGATGTCAAAAGAATAGATTTCTTGTTCCTTTATCTTCACTAGACCTTCCACTGTAGGACGCTAACCTCTAAAGAACAGTAGGTGCTGACCCAGTGACGCAAAGAAATTGAGGAGGGCCTGGGGGACACCAGGCGGCGCATGCGACAGAGGAAGCAGGCACCCAGGACACTCCGTGGGTCTACCCAGCTCTGCCTTTGCCTGTTGTCGTTTTCCAATGTTTAAGTTAAAATCTTCCATTTCAATTTACTTCAACTAGTGATTTATAGAAGTGAATTTTAAATTTAATTTTACTTAAAAATTTAAAATCACATATTATGTACAATAGCATGTTAATTGAGACATGCTACTCTTTGCAGGCTAATATGCATTGTTTACATAAATGAGTGGCAAAAAGCAATTACTTATTTTTTGTGATTGGAAAACAAAGAGAATGTAAAGGATGTGCCCTCACTGTGTATAGTTGGTTAACATTTTAGTGCATATAAATCATGAAAAAACTTGAGGGGGTCATATGCACATGCTGTGCTGCAGTCAGCTTGTTGCACTTCGACACTGACAGGAATCTCCCCCCTTGGTGTCGCCTGTTCAGAGCAGGTCGTGACACCAGCAATCCACAGTGTGAGTACAACCGAGGTTGTCTGGCTGGTAACACACTGGTGTGCGTTTGGGATTTTTTCTGTTGTTCGTCTCATGATCATTTATCTTAAGAATAATTTCTGGAATTTGAATTAACCGTAAACACTTAACCATTTTGAAGGCTTTTGAACTATATCATCCAGTTGTCCTTTGGAAGTGCTTCAGTAATACGTACTTTCGCCAGTAACAGACTAGGATAGGCCTGTTTTTAGCCCTTTACCAGCAGACCATTACGATTTGGGGGAAGAGGGTAGAAATGAATTGGGAAGCAATCATGTTCTTTTACTGTTGCATTAGTTTGCATTTTATACCAAATGAAGTTACAGTATTTTCCCCTTTACTATAATTCAGTTCGTTTCCCTTTGTAGTTTAGCTTGTGGTATCTCAGGCTGTTTGGATATACTTACATTTTATTTATACAATCACTAATATTTTCCCTTATTGTTTCTTATCGGAGGATGTGCATACATTGACCTTCTGGTTTGGAGATGATAAAACATACAAATCTGTATTTTATTGTTTCTCTAATCATGCATTGTTAAAAAACATTTAATCCTTTAACCAAAATGGAATAATTTTGTATTTGTGGATACATTCTTCCCTGAAACAGTAATCACTTTGTTTATCTCCATCATGGTTCATTTCCTGGTGACTTGAAAGGCTCCCATATCTGATGCAAACCTTTATTCATTCCGTGGTGTTTTCTGGATTCTTCCCTTGATCTGTCTGCCATGTTTTGCATCAGTACCATAGCATTTAATCACTGTAAGAGTGTAAGATCTTCTACCTCTCTGTAAGAGAAAATCCCACTCTTATTTTTGACTCCTTATTCTGAGAATATTACTGGATATTTTTGCCATGTAGTCTTCTGAAGCGGATTTAGTTTGCCAAGGCTGAAAATTCCCTTTGGTGTTTCGATTTGCTATGCTTTATAAACTAACAGGAGGAGAACTGATAATGGATGGTGTTCGGCCTTGCTTTCTCAGAATCACCCTATTTCTTCATTTATTTAAATTTTCCTTGTTATCTCTTGGTAATGTCCCAAGACATTATACTTAAGACATTATACTTAATAATTTATTTTGCTGGTTAATAGAAAGAGAATTGATTTTTGGATATTTAATTTGTAACCTGTCTACTTACTCAGTTCTTGTCTTATATCTAATAGATTTTCTGTTTCACTTCATTCCTTTGGTTTTAGTACATAATCAGTCTTCAAATAATGATAATGTGATTTTTCCCTAATATTTATAATTCATTTTTTCTCACCTTATTGAATTGTTTGAAACTTGTCAAATAATGATAAATGATAGCGGTGAGAGCAGGCCATAGTTTTAAGAAAGACTGTGTATATCAAGTGTGACTTTGCCTGTTGGCTTTATGTAAGCATTTATTTGCTGTTATTAGTGATAATAAATACAGAACTTAGATGATGTGACAGTAAAAACTTGGATAATTTGCAATCAGCTAGGTACTAATCTAAATACGTGTGTGTGTGTGTGTACTCACTGATCTCAGCAGCTCCATGAGATAGGTGGTATTATAATATTTTTATTATTACTCCCATTATACAGATGGGAAAATTAAGGCAATGATAGGTCAAACAACTTCCCCCAAGACAAGACAGCAGTAAGTGGCAGCTCTGGGAGCGAGCCCTCAGCAGTCTGGACCTGGGTCTGTGTTGACACCCAGCCTGCGATGCAGCTGCAGGTGTAGAGAGAGTCCTTGTGTGCTGCGTCTCACATCCAACAGGGATGCTTCATCCTGAAGTTCCTGGGGCTTCCCTCCTCTGCCTCTTGACCTCCTTCTGCATTAAACATTCACGTTAGTAGATTTCCTAATGATATCCTTCCCTTGCCATTCTTAGAAAAATATTGTTTAGATCATGTTGTCTAATTGTTTTGATATACTTCTATTTCTTAACATAAAGAACTTCAAAAAAATTGGGATAGAGACGTGTGTGTGTGTATGAATGAAGTTGGCTTGCTGCCTTGGGTGCTATAGTTTTTTGTATTAGGGTTATGCTAATATTTCCCATCCAGTTTTTTATTGAGTTGTAATTGATATATAACATTATATTAGCTTCAGGTATACAACATAATGATTTAGTTTAGGTATTGATTGTGAAATTGTCACAACAATTACATCCATCTGGCTAACATCCATCACCATACAATTACAAATTATTGTTCTTGTGATGAGAACTTTTAAGATCTACTCTCATAGCAAATTTCACATATATTATAGTCTAGTATTATAAACTATAATCACCATGCTGTACATGACAGTCCTCAGGACTGGCTTATTTGATAACTGAAGGTTTGTACCTTTTGACCCATGTAGGAACCGTCCATCTGTTCTCTGTGTCTATGAGTTTGTATCTTTTTTTAATTCTACATATAAGTGAGGTCATACAGTATTTGGCTCTGTGTCTTCACTTAACATGGTGTGCTGAAGGTCCATCGTGTTGTTGCAAATGGCAGGGTTTCCTGTTTTGTGACTAAATAATATTTTATATGTGCCACATTTTCTTTTTTCATCCATCCACTAGTGGATGCTAGGGTGTTTCTGTGTCTTGGCTATTCCAAATAACAGGAGTACACTGACATCTTTCAAAGAAATGGTGCAAGTTTATCTACGTGGGGTGCGCATTCAGTGCATCCTCTCCTTTGGGTTTATCCTCCCGAGACCCTGATACATAAACAGTATCTTTGAGGCACAGTATTTTCTCCTCGGGTCTGTGCTTGTTGCTCCATTGTCTCTGGCATTTAATGATGTGAGCGGAGCCTTATTCATATTTCCCTTGTCTTCTCTCCCTTGCCACCACTCAGAGTGGCTGAGGAGGAGGGTGTGAGCTTCACCTCATTTCTCTCAGCCACGCCGGCCACTCTAGAATGTGGAAAAGCAGTCAGGAATGCAGGACGGAGGAAAAGAATTAGACTGTAGTGCTTCGGCACTTGTAAAGAGATGCTGGGATTTTTCTTTCTCTTTAAAAAGTGATTTTTTCCCTATTTACTTAAGAAAAATAACTTGTTAAACATCTGTTTTCTCCCTCCTACTGCTGCTGTTTACAGAGGCACAGACTTCCTTAACTCCGAAGGAGCGTCTTCCTTCTTTAGGAAAACAGGTGTGTAAACACGCAGCAAATCAGATTTTCAGACTGCCAAAAGTAACTCGGGGGCTTTCCCCTTTCCTTTATCCTTTTGCCTAGAAATTCTTTTGTGAGGCTTATGGTTTTCTGGTTTGGATCTTTGTTTTTTCCCGTGGGATCTTGATGACCAGTCTTTAAAAACTGTTATTGTCCTATTTCTCTTCTTTATATTGTTTTGGGTGTGAAAATCCATTTAAAAAAATATTATTCAACTATTGATTCTTACTCAATTCAGCAAAATGTACATTATAAATACGAAGACCTTAGGACCACACTGAATTCTGTCATCTTAAACATCTTTACTAGGAAGAAGAAGAGAAATTGAGCTAATATTAACATTGCGAGGACTCCGAAGTGTCCCTTATAACTACGTGCCTAAGTACGTAAAGGAAAGAATTAGCATCCCATTTTACAGATGAGAAAAATCAAAGCATATAGAGTTCGTGAAGTCAGAACATAGTGAAATCAGGATTCCAACCCAGTTTCCGTCTCCTGTCGGAAGAGATGCACTGTCTCCCTTACCGTGTAGTCAGGTCCCTCCTGGTCCATGGGCAGCGCTGTCGGTCGAGCAGTCGGTCAAGTCAGAATGCCGTGACTGGTCCCTGTCACTCACTGTGAGGCTGTGGATGAAGTGTAATTCTGTGGGCCTGAGTGTCCTTCTCCGTGGAATGCAGAAATACCAGTACCCACCTCCTAGGGCTTCGGTGAGGAATCGCTGAGTTAGTGCATGTCAAGGGCCCAGAACAGTGCCTGGCACATGGTAGATGCTCAGTAACATGGCTGTTTTCACTGTTAGTGTCTGTCACTTCGTGGCACAGAGTGCACGTCATGGCTTCGTGTTCATACCTTGTTGTAGTGCAGCTACAGGGGGGCTCTGACTTTTTTTTTTTAGTTTCGATACTTACCTGTGAAGGATCCTCCCTTGTTTTCCCAACTGGTGGATAAGCGAGTGGGAGAAAAGAGGGTACTGCTTAGTAAGATTGTTTACGAACTTGGGTTTCAGCAGCGAAACCCTTTGAACATACAGATGCAGTGTGGCTGCTTTGACTGAAGTGGGGGGGTGACTTTTGCATCCGCACAAACCCTTCTGCCTTTGGGGTGCTTCTCTGAAACCCCAGATGCCAAAGTAATGCAGCCTGACACCCACCAGTCCGCGAAGGACCCACCCAAGCCCCTGGGACTCTGACCGATAAACACCGCGCTGTGAACACTCAGTGTCTGCGATGGGCACATGTCCAGGAGCCCTTCCTTCCTCTCTCCCCGTGTCTGCGCTCAGCACACTCACCGCTGACGCTTGGTCTGCCTGACAGGGTCTCCAGTTCGGCACCCGTGAGCTGGAGGAGATGGGAGCCATGTTCTGCCTGGGCCTCCTCGTCCTGGAGCTCAAGTCCGTCAGCTGCAGCCGGCAGCTCCTGACCCACGCGGCCGCCCTGCTGGACGCTGAGGACGACGCTCTGGACCACCACCTCCAGAGGTAGGGTGCGCACGGGGGTGGGGAAACGTGTTGTTTGCTGTTTCCGCGGGAGAATGCCTCCAAAAGGGAAGTCGGCCTAGAGGTCTTTGACAGTGGAAACGTCTGGGGAAGCCCCCAGATGAAGGTGGGGACAGTGGTCCTTTGTGGGAGCAGGACCCCGGACGTCCTCACTTCCTGCTGAAAACAAGGAGGATGCCACGTGTGTGTACACATAAACACAAACGTAAAGCTATTTGTATTTGTAAATATGTATTAATACATTTGCTTATGGAAAGAAGATGCAGCTTGGTGCCACACAGGCTTGTATTTGCCAGTTTGCCAGAAATGTTTATATATATACACAGATATCATTTTGGAGTCACTACTTAGCAAAAAAAAGTGGGGGGGACGCGATGTGAACATAAGAGGGACCACATAAAGATGACGAACACATTGGCCTGGAGAGGCTGGCTGAGCTGCTGTGGGAGAGACGGATGTCTGAGGGGGGGCCATCATCCAGGTAAGCCCTTTGGATGCGATTACTGTACACACATGCTTTAGACTCGACCAAAACAGATTCGGGGACAGGAAGGGATGATATAAAGGTCATGCAAGAAAAGAAAGGATCAGAGAAAGAGAAATCAAGGCTAAGACATGGGTCGCATTTTGAGCGAGGGAATGGATGGCGTCCCTGAGCTGTTGGGGGAGGAAGTGCGTGTGGATCAATGAGGGCACACTCTCGGCATGTGCTTGCTCTGCAGAGGCAGAGAGAAAGCTGTGAATGCCAGGGCCGCCTCATTTCCAGATCATTTTCATTAATTCTGTTCCTGCCACTGTTAGGCCACCATCCCAGTGACACTTCTCACTACATCGCTGGTCACGCCTAGAACGATCTAGCAGCATAAATTAATACTGCTTTGGAAGGCACTAGTTTCTCTGAGACTTAATTACCTAAGTGCAGTGATTAACTTGCTCGTCATACTGTGCTGCAGATCACAGACTATGGAAACTTTAAGTAAATGCATACGTCTTTTCTGCCTAGAGTTGCTGCCTCCGATTTCTTTTCTTTTGACACCCTAACCACTTCCCCTACCCCTGCTCCCCTCAGCACCCACAGCGCCCCCAGGCTTGGGCGTGTTGTGTCCTTGTGGTGTTTCAGCCTCTCCCTCTGACAGCTAGAGCTTCCACCCGCCAGGATATATATTTCAACTTGTCTTTTCATCTTTGCCTTCGCTAAGCTGTCTTGGGTGCAGGCATGCCTGAATTTTCTCTCTCCTTTCCTCCCCCTGCCCCTACCACTGTTCATTGAGGGAAGATTGAGCAGACCTGGCATTGCTTGCTTTCCCTGAATTGATTGTGCCTGTCTGTTTGATCCAACATGGGGAGGATTAGTTGCTTGTAAACTGGAATAAGAAGAAATCTATCAAAGAAGTGCCTTTTCTAATTCGGGTCTAAGGAATTTGGTGTCAGTCTCCAAATACAGTGGCTGCTGTGTGGGTTATCCTAAGAGCATAGCACTGCCTTTCTTTCATGCCGTCCCACACAACTGACCACTAACTTTTCCGTTGGAACCAGCCCAAGGAGACGGAAGCTTGGGGTCTTCCATGTCCTCGTGGGCTGGTGCAGCTTCTCAGGGACAGGGCACCTACACATGGAATGTGATTAATATGTGTGTTTGGATAGATCTGAGTTGAAGTTGAGAGGCGTGGAGTTTGGAGAGAGCAGCAGGATGGAGCTGTCTGGTTCACGCAAACATTGGTATCATCATGTATTTTTGTATTCTTCGAGGCAGTTGGCCAAACAGATTGTAGTTCCTGCCCACAGGACCTGAAAACTGCATAGTTGAGAGGAAAATCACCCTGAAGGTGTCTTGACCCAGAAAATATCTTAGCCTCTAAGTGTACAGGGTGGGACAAAAGTAGGTTACAGTTGGGAGTATGTGAAACAGAGTTTATTCTTGTATTATTATTTATTAATTACTGTTTTCCATACAGATAACTGTGAACCTGCTTTTGCTCTCCCCTGTATATTCATTCATTAATAAAATGCAATCTATTGGTTTGAAACCAGCAGCGGCGGTTTGAGTGCCCTCTGGTTAGGTTTTGAATGGGACGCCATCATGAGATGCAATCATCAGCAGAGCCAGTGCCGGGAGTTTTGTTAGCAGCAGAGTTCTTAGGATAATACGAAGGGTGTCACTAACGCTGTCAACGTGAATCTCCACGGGGTTCACTGAAAGAGCAGGGAGGCTTTCACACACCCCTTCCCTCCTGCCTCCTCCTCGGTGTGTTGCCATCGTTCTGTGTGCCAGATACATAATTCAGGAAGATTTTCTTTTTTCCCAGAAGAAAGGCAGGGGCTGTGGGGGAGCGGCTCTTACCTCAAAGTTGGCCTTGAAGGGACGTGAGGCCATGCTGTGTTGAGTCTTTCGACCCCACGGACAGTGTTAACTCCTGGGAGGGGTCTACTGGGGAGACAGAGTGCGACTGTACTCTCTGGGCACCCTGTTTTTGACAGTAGGTTTCGTGCCTCATTTACCATAAAAACAATTAGAATGTGGTCAACATCCACAGAGCAGCTCGCTATTTTTCACGAGCCAGAGAAAGAGCAGAAACAGTGGATGCTTGCCCAGTGGCT
>PVJI01032561.1:0-12092 GCA_004026765.1 Micronycteris hirsuta
GGAACCGACCTTTTGGTTCACAGGACGACACTCCAGCCAACTGGCCAGGACCCTAGCAATAGACTTTTTTATTTTTATATATTATTTTATTTTTAGAGAGAGGGGAAGGGGTGCAAGAAAGAGAGGGAGAGAAACATTGATGTGAGAGAGAAACATCAGTTGCCTCCAACATACCCTGTCCAAGACCAAACCCGCCACCCAGGCATGTGCTTCTGCCGGGAATTAAACCAGCGACCTTGCACTTCGCACTTTGAGGGACACCCAGCCAAGCCACACTGGTCAGGGCCCTAGCAATAGACTTTTAAATTTTATTTAGAACTAAAGGTTTTTAATAGGATGTAGTAAATTATGTAATTCATTTTGAGCAGCTGATGGTTTTTGTGTATGTATGTGCCTTGATTCATGTATAACTGGCTCAAAACACAAGAAAATGAAAAATTAAACTTAAAGCTTAGCTTCATATTGTACATATATTTTTCCTTGAAAATTTGCCTTTGCCTTTTATAATTCTTTAATTGCATTCAGCAGAACTAAATGTTCTCTTGAGCAGTGAGGCATATAACTATTTTCTCATTTGTCTTCTCAAGAGAAGAAATATTTTTCTTTCCACACTATTTTCTGAGTGGTAAAATTCAAAAATAAGTTTGAAATAACAGCTACAATTGCCAGAGATTATATATCTTTAGAAGTCTTTTCTTTGAAGACCCTCTAGGCACACTAATCATAATATTTAATTTGTGGCATATTAATTAATAACTTCATGGAAATTAATTGTGGTAGTTGAGGGAAGAAATGAAAAGCCCTTTGAGAGAAAAGGGTGATTTATTTGTTGGGCGAGCATACTTTCTGGTTTGCCTGAGGGAGTCGAATTCCGGAGTACTCGCTAACGCTGTCCCCTCACTCTGCAGTAGGGGACTCAGTAACATCCATTTCTCGTTCTGAGTTACTAAAGAACTTTTTTTTCCCACTTCCACAAGAAAGGGGTAAATATCTAGGCTGTACTCTTTTCTGGCTTTCAGGGCATTGAACCAAAAAGTAAATTCAAAATTTTATGTTTGTGCTATAAACCCAAGCTAAAGGCATTTGATTCCCTGACTGACCTCTGTCTTCAGCGTGAACTTTGTGTGTTTTGTTACTGCTGTTCCTCGGGACACCGAGGAGCTGTGGCACCGCACACGGACACTCAGCCTGCAGCCCTGGCCGGGAGGCTCGGTTGGGTGGAGCATCATCCTGCTACACCAAGGTTGGGGGTTCAGCCCCCGGTCGGGGCGCGTACAAAAATCAACCAATGAGTGCATAAATGAGTGGAGCAACAAATCAGAGTTTCTCTCTCAAGCCAATAAATAAAATGTAATTGTGAAAAAATGGAGACCTATAACATAAGGATTTTAAAAACTGGATTATTTTTAAATGAAGACATTTTAGTATCTTAAAGGCAGAATTTAGGAAAGAAATTGCTGCATTATTTAGAATTGCAAAAACTGGAAACAAAAGTCTAGTTTGCTCTGGTTAAATAAATTACACATTGAAGAATACTGTGCAGCCAAAAAAATGAAGTAGACCTCTATTGACTTAGAAAAACACCTGAGGTAAAATGTAGAGGAAAAAACGAGGCTGCGGAGCAGGCACGAGAGCATCGTCCCAGTGTTGTAGGTGAAGACCCTGGTCACTGCTTCTGTGACCCGGAAGCACTTATTAGACCACAGTGGTCCGCTCTGAGTGGGAGAAGAAGAGAGAAAGAAACTGGATCATTCACTTTTTACCTAATGTAATTCAAAGAAGGGAAATCAGCTGTTTGTGGGGAAAATGTATGCCCGAGTAGACCGTATTAGAGTAGGAGGGTAATCTTACAAATGTCACATGTAAAAATAAATATATAACACATTCTTTTTACAGTGGACAGACTGGCTCAGGGAAAACATTCACTATGATGGGTAAGTAAATTAAAGATTAACATTTGCTAGCTTAATCTACTTTTTTCTGTGATAATAGCACCTAGCATGTTTTCGGGGAGGGCATAATTTCTATACATACATAATGTGGACCTCATAAAATTGGGGCAGTTCCCAGGCTTCTGTCCGATTTGAGTTCCCTGGTAGCAGAGTCTGTGTTTGCAGCTGTGTTCCCAGCGCGACGCCCAGCACAGAGCAGGGGTGCAATAAACAATCTCTGAGCTGTGTTCCATGGGTTTGTGTGTGTTTACATGCCTGTGTGACCACCGCCCCCCATCCAGGTCCCACCCACCCCGTCGCCCGAAGCGGGTGTTACTCTGACTTCTCTCTTTACTAGTTTTGCTTGTTTTTGAACTTTTACAAATGAAACTTTACTGTATGTACTGTTTATGTCTGGCTTCTCTCTCTGAGCATCAACTTTCAGGATCCTGTATATTAACGCGTGTTCTATTGCTGTCTGTCATTGTACGAGTGTGCCCCAGTTTTCCGTTCTACTGCTGATAGACATTCGGATCATCTCCGGTCGGGACCCTGTGAATGAGGCTGCTGTGAGCACTTTTTCTTGCGTGCGTCTTTTAGAGTCGCTTCTGTTGGGTATGTGTCTAGGAGTGGAGTTGCTGGGTCAAGGTTTATGTGTGTTCAGGTTAGTAAATACTGCCGAGTTTTCCAAAGTGATGCATGGAAGTGTCAGTGCTGCACATCCTTGTCCACACTCGGTACTGTCAGTTTGAAAATTTTAGCCATTCTTGAGTGTGTCTAGTATTCTTTCCTGTGAGTTTTATTTGCAACTCTGATGTCTAATAACAACTGAGCACCTTTCATATGCTTATTGGACATTTAACTAGCCTCTCTGTAAAATGCCCATTCAGGCCTTTTTTCCGTTTAAAAAATTAACTTGTCTCTTTTTTTACTCATTTGTGGGGACTCTTTATAAAATAGATATGGCCCTTTGTCTAAGATACAGATTACAGATTTTTCTCTGGGTTTTTCATTCGTGTAAAGTTTATTTTTATGTGTCCGAATTTCAGAGTTTTTAAAAACAGTTTCTGAATTGTAAGTGGCAATAAGGAAGGTCTGCCCCTCTCTGAGGTTATAACAATGGACAATGAGCACTTACAGTATGCCAGGCACTCTCCCAAGCTCTGAGGGCCCACTCCAATACAAGAGAGCGTCGGGCTCTCTTAGAGCCCGTATTCTCTGGGAGGGGCACAGTCATAAACAGATAAATGTCTGGTAATTATGCCAGAGGTAGTAAGAGCTATGAAGAGAAAAAAAGAAGGTGGAAGGGAGCAAGGGGGTCAGGGCAGCTGTTATAAGTAGGTGGGTCAGCAAAGGCCTCTCAGGAGGTGACATTTAAATAGAATTACTAAGTGGAGTGAATGTGAACCATGAACCTGTGCAGAAGAAGAACCTTCCAGGCAGAGGGACCGTAAATACACAAGCCTCGAGATGGAAGCTTGCTGAAGAGTATTCGAGGAACAGCAGGAAGGGCCTGGCCCCTGGGTGGAGTTTTCCAGAATTTGGGGCTAGTGGGAAGGGAGGCCAGAGTTGTAACCTGTGGCCAGGTCCTGGAGGGATGGCAGGGATTTTGGATTTTGTTGTGTCTGTGATGTACAGTCCTTGGAAGGTTTTGTTTGTTTGTTTTTAAAGAATTATGTGTGAGCCCGGCTGGTGTAGCTCAGCGGATTGAGCGCGGGCTGGGAACCAGAGGGTCCCGGTTCGATTCCCCGTCAGGGCACATGCCTGGGTTGCGGGCCAGGTCCCCAGTGAGGGCCATGTGAGAGGCAACCATACATTGCTGTTTCTCTCTCCCTTCTCCTCTCTCTGAAAATAAATAAATAAAATCTTTAAAAATAAAGAAGGAAAGAATTATGTGTGGAATTAAAAGGGTTACTTCAGGCCTTAAAAGAAAGCGGATTACTCCAGGCAGCTGACTGGAACGAAGACACGAGTGCCCCGCGCGGGAGCAGGGCCGCGGGAGCAGGGCCGCGGGAGCAGGGTCGGAGCTCAGGCAGTGGAGTGGAGGCAGTGGTGGAGGGGACGGTACAGAGCATTGAATATCTCTGTTACTTACGGAAAATGTTATAAAACTAGCTGCACACTCTCATATTACATGTCCTTTTTGTTCATTTACTTTCATTTCTCTACCACTGTGATATATATTTTTAAGGTACAATTTACAAGGACTATTTAATATATGCACACCAAGACAATGATAATATTTAAATTTTTTTCTGTATCTTTCTTGTATACACCAGTCTTTTGTTAGTTCCTTTGGTCTCTAAGGCATATTAAAATTTATAACTCCTAGATCTTTTCTAGTTACAATTTTTTTCTGGTATATACAGCTATAGCAGATTTAGTATTCTGTAAAATTCTGCTATTTACATATTACCCTTTCCCCAATGATAATAGCATAGAGACAGGAGTACTCTGCATTGTTCTGTCTCCGTAGAAATCTTTTGCAATATTCCCATAGTATCCTTCTTACCAGCTTGACTTTTACTGCCAAATTTAAAAAATACTAGCTAATGCTAATTTTCAGTAATAACCTACGAGGTAGTTACTACCATTATTATTCCACTTTATAGTCAAGAACTCCGAGAGAAGTAATTAGCTGTGACCACATGGCCAGTGGGAACAGGTCAGCCCAGGAAACCGAGTGTCACATGTAACAAGTAAAGCACAATTGCTTGGTATTTCTGCTCGTTTTGGTACCTGGCAGGAGGAAAAGTTGCAAGATTGGTACACCTAGATGGTTTTTTAAATTTATTAAACAAAAACTACTTTTAGAGCTGGTTAGTGGTTATTGTGGGTTTTCCTCTCAGTCCCATGATAGACAGGTTCTATTGCGTGATCTTTCAGACTCAAATTTAACTTATTTGGCGTCACAGGTAGGAATCTGATTATATGATGTGTCATCTTATTTCTGTCTAACTTACCTTTCAGTATTGCCGTTTGGAAGGATTCCTGTATTAAGAACAAAAATGAACAGCTATGTATTTTACATTTTTTAGGACCATCTGAATCTGACAATTTTTCTCATAACTTGAGAGGAGTAATCCCACGAAGTTTTGAATATTTGTTTTCCTTAATTGATCGTGAAAAAGACAAGGTAAAACTTCCTGTAAATATGAGCAATTCTATTTTGAGAAGTTAGCTACTAGTCATAATACATGGAGGGGATGGTACTTTACAATGTGGAAAGGCTGGTGTTTTATTTTCTAAAAGCTTTCAGTTTATAAAACATGCACCATCCATGAACCCAGATTGCTGGTTTAAAGGAAGGGAGAATGTAGTGCTTCCTAGGCTTTCAGATTCTGCAAGAAGGAAATCGTAAAGAAAATCTGAACTGAAGAAAACAGATTCACTGACTTTATCACCTGCCTTTACCTCCGCTCATGACTGATTGCAGGTGTTCGTAGGTCCTCATGACGTCCAGTAGTGACAGGTCCTTCGTTACCTCCCTTGCTGCACCTGCTACCACCTGACTGTGATCTCCTTGCTCACATGTGGATGGCTCCATCATCCTGGGGATGTGGGCTTCCCTCTTCCATTGGCTCCTGGGTTGGGCCGTTCTCACAATTGTGCTTCTTTAGCTTGGTGAATTCCAGACGTAGCAGCCATTAGTGTTCTATGTTTTAAGGAGACTGAGATTGAGATAGATATGTATATATTTGTATACAAACACACACACACATAACATCTATTCCTTTATGGAAACTTCCTAACCACTGCAGTTAGACACACACATTGCACGCCAGTGAAATGTTTAGTGCCATGCATTTCTGTGGTGAAAAATTTAATAGAGCCCTGGCTAGTGTGGGTCAGTGGACTGAGTGCCAGCCTGCGGACTGAAAGGTGGCTGGTTCGATTCCCAGTCAGGACACATGCCTGGGTTGTGAGCCAGGTCCCCAGTTGCTGTGTAAGAGGCAACTGATAGATGTTTCTCCCACACATCAATGTTTTTCTCTCCCTCTCTTTCTCCCTACCCCCTAAAAATACATAAAATATTTTTAAAATTTTCAATAGGGAGGTTTTTTAAATAAGTTATTTTTGGTCTTTTAAAGTATACTAACACCTTCAAATAAAACTATGAGGAAGTCCAATATATAAGATAGATAAAAATGAAATTGCTCAACCCTGACTGGGAATTGAACCCACAACCTTTAGGTTTGTAGGATGCTGCTCCAAACAACTGAGCCACACTGGTCAGGGCTAGTTACCTAGATTTTTTTTTAAACTGACTTTTAGGTATCTTTTATGGTGTAAAGGATAAGATTGTGAAAGATTAATGCTCGTGATAGATAGGGATGTGTGCACAAAAATAATACATCTAAACCAGGCTTCCCTGACAGGCTGGAGCTGGGAAGAGCTTCCTGTGTAAGTGCTCCTTTATTGAAATCTACAACGAGCAGATCTACGACCTCCTGGACTCTGCATCCGCTGGGCTGTACTTAAGGGAGCACATCAAGAAGGGGGTCTTCGTTGTCGGAGCGGTGGAGCAGGTGGTGACCTCGGCTGCTGGGGCCTACCAGGTACCCTTAGACACGGACGCAGGCTGTGAGATGCACCTTGATCTCAGCAAAAGCGAGAACTGAGCTGCTAAAAATATTCTGTAAAGATACAACACAGAATGTGCATGAGAAGGAAAGAAAAATGTGTGACAGTGTTTTATAGATCTCCCCTTCGTTAAAACAGAACTTTGCGCCTCTTGATTTTGCACTATTTTGGTGCTGTTCATTCCAGTCAGGCACTCATAAAAACCACCCTGGGTGACACGGGGACATTTCATAGTGTCCACATTTCTTTAGAGGGTCCTCCTGGGAGCTGCTGCTTTGAGGAGCTACAGGGATCTGTGTTCTCCAAACCATCTGCACATACTGTGTCCTTGCTGCTCCAAACATCCAAACAGAGTCCTCAGACTGGGAGTATCACCTGGGAGCTTTAAAAAAATGGAGAATCTGAGGCCTTACACCTACCGAATCAGAATATGAATTTTAATAGGATCCCCAAGGGATTAGTATGTGTATTACAGATTGAGATGTCCTGAGCTTTGAAAAGGTTCAGCTGGCTGCAGAGCACACAGCTAGTGAATAGTAGAACCAGGGGTTGACCTCATGTTCATCTGATTCCAGAACCTGCAGGCTGAACCTTCATGTTTCCTGCTCGCCATAGGGAATAGGGAGGGAGAACAAAGGTGGACTGAAAGCTGACGAGACTGGGGATGTGGAGGTCATTCTGAGATTTGTCTTGTCTAGCTTTCTTGTCTAGGGAAAGAAAGGGTTCAGAGAGATTTTGTGATTTGCATTAAGTTAACACAGATAGCAAATGGCAAGGCTGGTTCTAGATCCTACGCCTGCCTTTTGATTCCCCACTTGTTGTCTTTCATAACACGGAGGGGGACAAAAAGGAAGCTACCTTGTGTATATTCCTCGATAGATCAGCGTTTTTTCTCACTACTTTTTACAGTTTTCACGCTGATGTTTTTGGCTGTTGCGACCAGTTGGAGGTTGTGCTGACACATTTTCCTTCTGCCGAGGTGTTGTCTGGAGGGTGGAGAAACAGGCGCGTGGCATCGACGTCGATGAACAGGGAGTCCTCAAGGTCTCATGCAGTCTTCACAGTCACGATAGAGTCGATGGAGAAGAGCAGCGAGACGGTGAACATCCGAACCTCCCTGCTCAACCTGGTGGATTTAGCAGGCTCCGAGAGGCAGAAGGACACCCAGGCAGAAGGGATGCGGCTGAAGGTAAGAGTGGAATCCTGGTCTTCAGCTGAACTCGTGTGTGAATTCTTGTTAGAAGTCAATACCAAGTTAAGTGTTGTGAGGACTACAAAGAGTAATAAACTGTAAAAGATTTAGAGGTTTTTGTTAGGCAGGATCATACATAGGACAAGTCTGTCAATAGCAAGAGTATTGGAATTCATGCCAGAAGGGATGATATAGTGCAAGTGGCAGCAGGGGTCAGAGGGAAAGGGGTGTGGCAGGGACTGCTTGGGGGAAGCATGGGAAAAGAGTGCTCTTGAGCGGTATTCTCAAAGGGGCCAGGATTTGGACAGCGAGGGAGGAGCGGGGACACATGCCCCACAGGGTGACATCTTAAGTGTTACTGGGGGTGCAACGTGAGTTTGGCATTTCAGCGTAGATCAGTGGCTGGAGGCGCAAGTCGGCCAAGGTCATTGAGGACGAGTACCTGGCAGGGTTTGCTCTCAGCTCACCAAACACTGAGACCAAAAGTTTTGAGTGATTTCATGCAGAAAGCCTGCTCTGTACAAACTAAGCCATCTGGCCCACCACTGCCAGGTTCATGAGCGGGAGCCTGGAGAGAGAGCAACTGTGCTGTTTCATTCTTCAGCGGTGAGGGCTCAGCACCCAGGTGTAGGCCAGGGTGTTATCAGTGGGGTCAGAGGTTCTCTGCCCTAAGCATTGCCGTATGTATATATGTACTGTCCATCAAAGATCTGTGGGTTCTATAGGATGCCCGTGTGTTAGGGCTGGAGGCACATAGTCGGAAATGGTGGAGTAGAGTCTACTTTTTGCCTTACAAGCAAGGATTTGAGCTTCCTGAGCTCTGAAGCAGTCTTGGGCAATCCCAGGCTTGTTTGTGTTGAGATATGAAGCAAAGAAAAAGTGTACGTTTATAGCAGGACACACCCCAGGTCTCTTCTAAATGTTTTGTATGTATTAACTAACTTGCCCTTCCCAACAACTCTGGGTAGTAGGTACTGTAATCGTTTCTGTATAAAGAAACTGAAGTAAATTGTGGGGGAGCTAAGAGCAGCGCTGAGATCTGAGCACAGGGGCGGAGTGCGGGTGCTGTGGGCCCCGACAGTGCTCTCGGCCTTTCCAGTTTGCGGAGCAGCAGCGCGGCCTCAGGGCCTTGTGCTTCGCCACGTCCGCTCCTCCGCTTCCCTCTGCTCCCTCCGCTGCGGACCGGGTTATTAAAAGACGCTGCCTCCAGTAAAAATCCGATGTCATGTATTTAACGCAAATGCTTTCTCTCCCCAAACCACTATGTTAAGGGCTTCACACCTTAGAGAATTAGACAGTTTTGCTTGCAATAACTCCACCAGTGACTTTGTAGGACGTGGGGACAGGTCACGAGTTATCACCCCTTGATAATGTAGCACGCATTTTAACATACAAGTGTGAGAAATGTGCCTGTTAATGCACTGCTCCAGCTTTCTTCTCTGTTCTTTTGTAGTTTTCATCCCTGCCGATAGGTCGATTTAAAACTGTCACAGTGGTGAGGTGACATTGATTTTTTTCCCCTTCATGTGATTTTTGTGTTCGTGTTTGAATGCTAAAATTGCCTTACGTGTCAAATAGGAAAAGGTTAGGGGATAGTTGAGGACATCTTTTTGCTGAAAAGTTAAGTTATCCTTAATAAGTCACATCCTTGACTTGCCCTTCCATCCAGAATTGTCACCTTGCTAGGTATATTTTAATCCAAAATACTAAAAAGACACTAAATTGTTGTCTTTCCTTGACGCCTTAGGAAGCAGGTAACATAAATCGATCACTGAGCTGCCTGGGCCAAGTGATTACCGCCCTTGTCGACGTGGGTAATGGAAAACAGAGACACGTCTGCTACAGAGACTCCAAGCTGACCTTCCTGCTCCGGGTAAAGCACTCAGTTGGGTTCCCGAGCCCTTGTTTTGGTTGTGCTCACTATGGCTGATAGTTGGATAATTTCTCAGCCTTTTAGTTAAGAGTGGACATTTTCTTTTCTTAAAAAAGGTCTTGTGGTTTCTCCCCTGAAAATGTGTGCATTTGTATCATTAAACAGGACTCCCTTGGAGGTAATGCCAAAACAGCCATAATCGCAAATGTTCATCCTGGATCCAGGTGTTTTGGGGAAACCCTGTCAACGCTAAATTTTGCTCAAAGGGCCAAGCTGATTAAAAATAAGGTAAAATACTGAGTACAATGAAGTGAATTAGGAATATACTTAAGTGCATAGTATCACTTTTGTGGCTGCCCTAATATTAACAGTGGCTTTTATTTATTTCGTTGTGAAATCCTAACTCTAAGCAAGATTTCCAGTTCCTCTTTCCCAGCCTCCTATGTCACTCATGCCATCCGAGACCTAGATTAAGTGTTATGGTTACACTTCATTTGTTTGCCTAGGTTTTTGTTACCGGACAGAAAAATTTATCCTTTGTAATCAGGGTGGAGACTGAATCTATGTATCTGAACCATGCTACAGAGCTGTGAGGGGAAGGGGGGAGGCGGGGATGGTGGTAGGGGCTCACCCTGAAAAATAATTGGATGATGTTGAAGAAGTTGGTCCTCATGTTGCCTGTAGCTGCAAGGGTTCTCCATTTTCTTTCTATACAAGAAGTCCTTGAGGTGCATGTATGCCAGCGGTCACGAACTTACCCTGTAAGGGGCCGATGGTACACACTTTCATCTTCTTGAACTGTATGGTCTCCATCCTAACTACTCAACTCTGCCTGTGTGGAGAGGAAGCAGCCACAGACAACGCCACACGTGGGCGCCGCTGGGCTCCAATACGGCTCTCCAGCACGGGCAGCGGGGTGTGCGCGGCCCATGCACCAGTGGCGCTTTGCCAGCTCCCGGTGCAGACCAACACAAGGCCAAGGAGTCCCCTACTTGTTCTGGAGAGGTTGAAGGCCCCCTTGGTTCCAAATAAAGAATCATAATGCCCTAAATTGGCAGATTAATTTCTTCTATCTTTTTATTTTTAAGTATTTATCTATTTGTTAGAGAGAGGGGAAGAGAGAGAGAAAGAGAGGGAGAGAAACATTGATGCATGAGAGGAACATCGATCAGTTGCCTCTCAAAGGCCCCCCCAACTGGGGACCTGGCTGGCAACCTAGGCATGTGCCCTGATCAGGAATTGAACCAGCGACCTTTCAGTTCATAGGCCAGCATTCAATCCACTGAGCCACACCAGCCAGGGCTCTTCTGTCTTTCAAAGAAGAAATTGATGGTTCTTACCCCTAAAGTAGACTCATGATTGTCTTATCACGTAAGAGTGAAGGGGTCCATGTCCCTCTTCCCTGGAAAAGTCAGAAGAGTGTAGGCTTAGTTTCATTCATTTTATTGGACTCTGACCCTCTTTTGGGGCATTTGTACTATCAGGAGGAAAAATCATTAGAGCTTCCTGACCCTATTTCGTGGGACTTATCACAAGTTTTTAGAGAGTAGAGACCTGCAGGAGTGAGTAGAATTATGAGGTCACTGATGTGACAGTGATGTCAGAGTTTGCAGGAGTGCCTTGTAATAAGCCTGGCCTTAAGAATCAGAGGCAACTAGGGATGGCTTCTTAACACATGAAACAACAAAACTAGGAGCTGTACATTAGTCACTATCAATGGTAAGTCCCCTGTTGCAGCGAAAGTGACTAGGATATCTGGGACTTATTAAGGGTGAACTTGGTAGATCTTTCTTAATGTGCAGACCTGGCTTAAGAGGGAACATGAGTCCTGACCAGTGTGACTCAGTTGGGTGTCATCCTGCAAAGCAAAAGGTCACCAGTTCAATTCCCAGTCAGAGCACGTGCCTGGGTTTAGAGTTTGTCCCTGGTCAGGATGCGTACGAGAGGCAACTAATTGATATTTCTCATGTTGATTTGATGTTTCTTTCCTATCTTTCCCCCTCTCTTTCCCTCTCTAGAAATAAAATTAAAAAATAAAACGAAAAAAAAAAAAAAAACTGAAACACCAGAACCTTGGGGCTTTTTCCTCAGTGGAGTATTGGGTATTTCATATTTCATAGCTGGGTCCCTTTTATCTATCTGGTTGGTACTCAGAGGTTGGCTCTTGTTATCACCCTGTAGGTTTTGTGTGTCTTTTTCAACTTCTTAGACGTTGTCTCAAATAAGACATTTCTTTAAAACACATTAAGTGCAGTGGTAAAACAGAAATGGAGCTGTAACACCAACATTTCCCTCCAGGAGGTGCTGTTAGGACTTCAGGGTTGGATCCCTTTGGTGGAGGGGGGTCTGCCAAGCTGATGGTGCTCAGGCCAGCTCTGCAGTCCATCACACCTTTATATCACACCCATGGAGGGTTCGCTTTTCTCTGTGGGGGCAGGGCTGTCTGTCCCAGGGCTCAGGAAGAAAGCAGTGTGCGATACACATACTCAGATCCGGGGGGGGGGGGGGGGGC